>JAQIHN010001001.1:0-264152 GCA_027917425.1 Gastrophryne carolinensis | reverse complement strand
AATAAGGGCTCTTAAGGACTGTCTTGTCTTCTGGTAGCTGGTATATATGGTGGTAAAAGGTATATTCTGAGCTTCTGGGGCCCTGCCTGACTAAATAGAAAATGAGCTATATACTGTTCAGCGTAGCAGCCCTAATAAGGGCTCTTAAGGACTGTCTTGTCTTCTGGTAGCTGGTATAGATGGTGGTAAAAGCGATATTCCGAGCTTCTGGGGCCCTGCCAGCGACAGCCTGTCTTTCCCTGCTGTGAGCGTCTGTCCCTCACTAAGTTCAAGCTGCTAATGCTGACGAAGAGGAAGTGCTGAGTTTTGTATATTCGAGGTCACATGGTTTTTCCAGCCAATGCGTGTAGACGCCGTTTTCGCGATGCCAGCGTCCTCCCAGGACCTGTCCCACCCCCCCTGCATGGTGATTGGTGTAAAAAACGCGCCAGGGAAGGTGGGAGGGGAAACGAATTGTGAGTGCGCCATCGCCGCTGTACTCGATCGAAATCGAGTATGACGAACAGCGTAGTATTCGATCGAATACCGGCTCGGTCGAATACTACTAGCTCATCACTAAATATTACCAGCCTAGAGCATATTTTCCATGGAACTTTAATGTTATGATATTTCAGATGGTACTCTGGCACCCCCTGGTGTGCTGTGGTTATACGTGATGTATGTGTTCTTTTAATATGTATTGTCTTGTGTTTTTTTAGACTTACATGTTACTCTAAATAAAATTATTTTCATATTATTCATTTAGATGGTAGTGCCCTAATTCTTTTCCATTCTGTCTTGGTAAATGGTTTTGGGTTGTGTGGGGACCCCACATAGAAAAATTTTTTGGGGGGTTTTGCTGTTTATTTACCAAGTTTAGTGAGCACGCCCGTATATACGGTTACATATACAAATACTGGTGCTGTCCATAAATTTTTCTTCCAACCTGTTAGAGGGAAGCGCGAGATGCGGCCGCCAGCGTGCTTGGAGCCGCTGACCTTAGACGTCGGGTTAGACATCCATACCTCAGCGGCTTCAAGCGTGCCGATTGGATGAGCGGGCGCGCATGTGCCGTAGGACCGTGGTCAGGTGAGTTGCTGAGAGTGATCTGGGGGGGGGTTTCACATAGCAGGGCACCCAGGGGAGTGGACCAAAACCCAAAATAGTCAAAATCCTGGATGTTGGTCCACTTTAACATGTGTGCTAGTACCTTGTTGTGCTGCTGGAAATAATGGACGGCAGAGCGCTGCGCACAGGAGTAAGATGATCTTCGAGCTGCAGTGTAGCCGGCAGCCCACACACTGAGCTGAGCTGAGGGAAGGAGGAGGGAATCACACTGCTCCGAAGATACTTGCTAGTGAGGGAGGGGGCGGGGGGCGCTGTGTCAGGGCAGCATTACATAGCCCCATGCTGCCCTCACACACTCACACTGCACTGCATCCCAGATGCCCTTTAGACGTGCAGGCTCCTGCGCTGCTGACTGAAGAGACAGAGAGACTACAGTGCAGCCTTAAAGTGCTGCCAGGATCGCAGCCCACAGTAGCTTGGGAGAGAAGAGCGACTTACAGTTTCTTCTGGGTGCGTCTCTGCTCATCTGTCTAGCACCCAGGTCGCACTTTGATGCCCTCACGGGACTCATGCCCCTGGCTGGCGAGACCACGCCCCCAACTCCCACACTTAGCTGGCACGCCGCTCCTGTCATAGGAGGGAGACAGATGACGGCAGTGAGCAGGGGCGGGGAGGGCTGGGGGATTGCCCATACAGTTGTGACGGTAGCAGTAGTGGCAAAGAGCTGAAACGGGGGCGTGGGCACCTGGCAAGGCCACGCCCCCAAGTCCCACACGTTGCTGGCATGCCGCTCCTGTCATAGGAAGGAGACAGGTGGCGGCTACGAGCAAGGGCGGGTTGGACTGGGGTTGCATCCCCACATCGCCGACCAAGGTAGCACCACTGCATGCAAGTTTTGCTGGCCTCCGCTCTGTACCCCCCCTATCTGTAGCTCCGCCCTAGGCACGTGCCTACCTTTTCCTAGTGGTAAATACGGCCCTGTGAACGCCGGCACTGTACGCTGAGGCTGGGATAATGATGAATCGGACGCTACATGGCGTTGTTCCTGTCGCTCACCAGAATCCGCTTGATAAATGTGTAATTGCGTGCTGTGGCCATCGTTCACCTGTCGCTACCTGTCGTTTACAAGGCGCTACCTGACGCTAACCCTTGATGAATAAGGGCCTCGAAGTTGAAAAAAATTTAATGGTAGTAAAAAATTCAATTCATGAGAAAAAAGCCTGAGAATGTCACTGTTACTGAATCACCAGATAGGAAGACAATGAAAGTCAATGGCACTTGGTCAATGGAACATCTTCCATAGACTGCACTGTGCTACATATCTTTGTGTCATCTGCAAAAATAGAAACAGTGCATCTAATGCCATCTTCTATGTCATTTATAAACAAGATGAATAAGAGTGGGCCCAGTACTGAGCCCTGGGGTATATCACTTACGACTGGTAACCATTCAGAGTAGGTATCATTAACCACAACTCGCTGCACACGACCCTTCAGCCAGTTTTCAATCCAGTTACAAACTGTATTTTCTAATCCTGAATATCTCAATTTCCCCAATAAGTGTCTATGGGGGACAGTGTAAAATGCTTTTGGGCTATTGCTATCAGTGGCATCTCCTTTGTTTGCTCCTTGCTGCTCTCTTGTGTACACAGGGCTAAAGAATCCATTCAACAGCTCCACCTTCACTTCATCCCCAGTGACCATTTCCCCATTATCATTAATTAGGGCACTTACCTGTTCTGATTTAGTTTTCTTTGAATTTATATATTTAAAAAAACGTTTAGGGTTTGTTTTGCTTTCTTTGGCCACATCCTTCATTCTGTTCTTTCGCCAGCCTTATTTCTTTCTTACATGCTTTATTTACTAATTTATACGTTTCAAGGGTTACAGCTGAGAGCTCAGCCTTGTAATGTTAAACAGAAGCTGTTTCTATATCATGTATTTATGTGTTTATTATAAATATCCTTTGTGAGCATATGTGGCCATAGTTGAAATCAGGAAGAAGTAGGCAGGGGTGAGATAGGAAAAGGTGAGTTAAACCGAACCAACAACAGTTGTTGGTCCCGCTGACAGAACATAAAAACAAGAATGCTGGAGCCCCCCTGCACATAACCTCCCCAGAATACCCGATATGCTTACCTTCATCTCAAGCCGAAAAAGGAGTCCTGTGATTTCCTAGGCCATGGTCACATCCTAGGTGGCCAATCGAAGGACTCTTTTTCCTGCGCAGGCTTCAAGTAAGCATATTGGGCGCTTGGGGGGAGCATACCCAACAACCATCCCAATTTCCCTGGGACAATCCCGATTTTGGGCAGTTGTCCTGGGGCGCATGCACTTGTCTCGTGCCATCACTGCTCTGTCCCACACAGCCTCCGCTCTGTCACACGCCATCGCCGCCCTTCGTCGCTCATTACAGGTTTTTGCAGCCTCTCAGAGACCGCCCCCGTCGGCCCCTAGTGTGAGCACTCGGCTGCACACACAGGGCCAGTGGCGGCGGGGGGGTTGAGAGGCTGCGACAGCCGGGCGTCGGGGAGGCAGGCTTTTTTTTCTGTTTTTAAAGCTTATTGGTGGTTCAGTGGGTGGGTGGGACTCCATGAAGGAGCCTGTTCTCGCCTTTGAGATGTGAGTGTCCAGGAGTCCAGGAAGGAGCCTTGCTGGAGATTGCGCAGGAGGAGGAAATCTCCTGCATTGGTGAGTGTGTGTCTGTGTGTATGTGTTTGTGTGTGTCTGTGTGTCTGTGTCTCTGTGTCTGTGTCACCCCTCACTAGCTGTGAGGGATGCCACTAACTGGCTGCAATGAGGGATGCTCCTTACTGGCTGCAATGAGGGATGTCTCTCACTGGCTGCAATGAGGGATGCCCTCACTGGTGGTATTGGAGGGATGCCCCTCACTGGTGGTATTGGAGGGATGCCCCTTAACTGGCTGTAATGAGGGATGCCCCTTAACTGGCTGTAATGAGGGATGCCCCTAATTGGCTGCAGTGAGGGATGCCCCTAATTGGCTGCAGTGAGGGATGTCCCTAACTGGCTGTAATGAGGGATGCCCTCACTGGCTGCAATGAGGAATGTCTCTCACTGGCTGCAATGAGGGATGCCCCTCATTGGCTGCAATGAGGGATGCCCCTCATTGGCTGCAATGAGGGATGCCCCCTAACTGGCTGTACTGGGGGATGCCCCTAACTGGCTGCAGTGAGGGATGCCCCTTTGATTGTTGACAATGGGGAGCAAGAGTGGGGGCATCCCCTGCATGTGTGCTCCCGCCCCAGCCACTCAAATATGCAGGAGCGGGAGCGTGCGTGCTACTGTGGCCTGCTCTCGCTCCCCATTGAAGGGAGAGCTGTTTGCCAAATTAAATAAACACAACAAACATCTCTGATTGGCTGTGTGCCCGTGTATGTACAGTAGGAATGAGGAAGAGGTGAGTTTTTCAGGGGAAGGGTGGTTCAGACAGCGGGGCATCTCAAATCGGGATGACACGGAACAAAACCCGGGATCGTCTAAATTTTGTTCCGCTCCATAGTAACAGGCATCTGTTACTATGGAGCTGTTCTCTCTACCACACCGGCCACCAGGAGTGCTCTGTGTGCATGTCTTGCATTTCTCATGCATCTGTTGCATCAAAACTTTATGGTAAAGCAGATCTTGCATCAGAAATAAAAACTTTGGCAATATTTAGCATCTTGTGTTAATCTAAAAAGTAAGAATTTGCAAACCCTTATGGGGAGGGGTGAAGTGTGTAGGTAGGTGTCTAGATGGGCTAGATAATGGCAAACTTAAGAAGTGTTGTGCATGATTCGAAAATACCCTGTTTCCCAGAAAATAACCTCTAGTAAGATTTTTCAGCATTATTTGCTAATGCTTAAAAAATAAGCCCTACCATGAAAGTAAGCCCTGGTTAAAATTCATAATCCAGCTGCCAGGCTTCAGCAGATGGATGGGAGCAGCTGTTATGGGGCCTGAGGACACATTGCGGCTGTAAAGGGTGAGGACACATGCAGTTACATAGGTAAGCTTGTGTGTCGGGAGTAAAATGTCTGACCTTGCTGACTCTACCCCAGCCTGCTGCCATGCCGGGCACACAGCCGAATCTCCCCGCATCCACATGCTGCCAACTGGCTCTGTGTCAGTACTGTACCGGAGCTGCTGTACTGCCGCCAGGGCTGGATTATGAGGGGAGCGCAAGGGGTGTGTGCCCCAAGACCTCTACCACTTGCCCTGCAAAGGGGGCCTCCACCAACCTTTGGGTTATGGTGTGGTCCAGGAGGTTTTTCAGTCTCTGCTCTGATGGCCCAGGGGGCCAGCAACAAAGCTATTGGCGGCAGTGCTCCCCCTGTTCCCCCGTGTCTGGGCAAGCCTTTTTATGTTTTTGCAAACCTGCAGCCAAAGCCACCACAGGGCAGGATGAACGGTCTAGAGCAGCAAAGCCGCCATCAGCAATGCTACAGTGATGCGTGTGTGCAGAGCTGTCACTGCACATAAGCCACTAAGCACAGCCGCTGGCAGCTCAATGCAGGGAACCGTTTTCCCAGCTGGGCGACTACACTACCCCCCACCCAGAATGGCGAAGCAGGCGTTCCTGAGCAGCACCCGCACAAGGGTGGCATAAGGGGCTTGATCTGGCGTTCCAATAAGTAGGTGCCAGACAACCACCAATCAGTTACTTGGCTGGACAATTATTTTAAATTATTATAAATAATGCCTCCCTGCAACCAGCCTGTTCCCCGGCATAAACCTGAGCCCTGTGTGCTGTGCATAGCAGAGATATTTTGGGACATTATCATCACACATTCAGCCATGGTCTAAATCAGGCTTAACAGTGAGGGATTTGTAAACTTACTTTAGGTCTGCGTTAAAGGGCCACACTAGTTCATTCTCAAGCCTGTTGGTAAAAAGGTAAAGGTAAAAATGTGATTAACATATGTGAAAAATCAGCGAGAAGTTAGATAATAACATGGGGCTGATACTTGTGTACATACAATATGTTTCCACACGCCATAATAAAATGGTAGTTACATTAATACATGATTGAGTTTGTTTATAGATCAGAGCTTCAACCAAAGATGCTGGTATCACAGATTGGCCAGGACCCAGCCTTGCTATCTACTTATTCCATGAATAAGATTATTCATATTATCAGCTCTACCATAAAACAGTTAAAGTGAATCAACACCCACCGTAGCAAGTGTTGGTGCCCGCCAGGGCACCGCTAAAATGACAGCCCCCCCCCAGACACTCGTAAACCCCACCTTCACGCTGGACCTTCACCCTGAATAAGAGCCTTATATGTTTCCTCCACCCTGTACATACAAATTGTCCACATTAAAAATCATCCTACCAGCATCTACTGCATTTCTGAGCCTTTAAACATCCAAGATGCTGGCCCATGGAGTCTCAGACTGCCTGCAATCAGGAAGTGTCTTCTGACTGTGCTGCTCTGCATTCTGGGATTGCTGTCCTTTTCCTGAGCCCAGCTCTACTCTGTCTGTGCAAAGCACAGCTATAACCCCACCCTCTGCACCTTTTCCCCCTCTGCTCTCCTCAGTATGTGATGCTTCTGAGGCAAGATGGCAGTGCCCGTATCCTGAACACAGTTGCAGCCCAATGGGGGAAGGAATACTAAGTAAGTGATTAAAAACGTGAAATATTAATTTTAGATGATGGAGAATAGTTTTTAAAGGTTTGAGCTTTTCATTAAATAATGCTGACGGTCCGGTTTAACCTTGCTCCCCCGCTGGAGATTCAGCGCCGCGATTGGCTGCCCAGCAGTAACGTGAGCTGTGACAGTGTAGCTGGATTCCTGGCGGGAAACCGAGGTTAAAGGAGAACTATTGCGAAAAAATGGGCCAATAATAAAAATCCATATAAGTATGTTGGATGGAGAGAGGAGGGGTCACTTATACACCCAGCATCAAGAGATATCCAGCAAGACTTGTTTTTTATTTTTATTAATGGAAGGAAGAGGGAATCGGTGACAGGTTCTGTCACCCCTGATACACTAAACCTGTCACCCCTGGATTTTATTCCTACCAGGAGAAGAAAACCACAAGCTTGGTGGGAGTTTTATTCAGTTTGGGTGTATAAGGGACCTCTCCTCTCATTAGCCAACGTGTTTATATGGATTTTTAATATTACACAGTTTCGTGATAGTGCTCCTTTAAAGTAAGGTTTACTGGCATCTGGTGGGTTATGTGCAGTGGGGGTGGGGTTCCAGCATTCTGGATGCCCCCCACATCCTGTCATTTTAGCGGCAGCCCAGATGGCAACCAACACCCTGGCAGTGGAGGGTGTTGTTCCACTTTAATAAGTTGAGCCTGACTGGCAGGCTAAGTGCTGAGCATTTAGACAGACTGACTTTTTATTTTTCTGCATGCGTCCTTTGTTATCAAGAGGCTGAGGCTATATAGTTATTAATGCATGGACACTGGATCTATGATTTGATCTAAAGCTACTTTCACACTGAGGTATTGCGTTTGCAGTGGTGCTTCTTCGTGCCTAGTGCAAATGTGACACACACCAGGGTCAGGCAGCTCTTCCTGCAGCTGTGGTTTCTGAAGCCGGGAGCAGCACTTCCAGGTTCCGGCTGGAAGGTGGGCGTGGCCTGGGTTTGGCCAGCTCCCATAGAAAACAATAGATGCCTCTGTACTTCAGTAACTTCTGTGTACAGAGGTGCCCATTGTTTTCAGTTGGAGCAGGCCGTACACAGGCCACGCCCATCCAGCACTGAACTCAGAAGCGCAGCCCTAAACCAGGGCTGTGGAGTCCTTAAGCCAAAGCCCCACTCTGACACCACCTCCTTCTTCTATTTTATCTGGCTCCAACTCCTTCTTAAATGGGCAATAATTTGTAATAGCACATTTACTGTAGTAAAATGGTACCATTGGGCTTTAACTCACCACTTAGATAGAAGATAAAGCATATTTATTGGAATACCATTTCTGAGCAAAAAAAGAAAGTTCATGTCAGGGCAATAACAGCAATAAAAAGTTTATACTCTCCTTTTGTTCCCCACAGCTCCTCCATGCAGCACCAACATCATCATACTTGCCGATGACGGAGAACGACCAGTTTCATTGTCCATTGTCATGCAAATTTGCTGTGTCCATCGACAATTTATTGCATTAGAGGGGTGTGCCAAGGCAAGGGATGCTGAACCTGCCTTGGAATTCACCCTCTATTGCAATGAATGGAGAAGAGGGGATGGGGCAACAAGGCTCCATAGATGCTGCTGTGAGAAGCCACCAAGTCTGGAAGACAGAATAGCTGGTGCTGTGCCATTGGAAAGTATAAAGATGTCGGCACTGCAAGTAGGAGCTGGACCTGCAGTTGGGGGCTGCGGGGGACAAAAGATAGGTATAGGCTTTTTTTTTTCTGCCTGGGCAACCCTTTTAACATTCCTGTAAGTTTCAGGCATTGTAACTAAGGGCCTTGGGGCAGCAGGAAGATACCGAGTATAAAAGATAGCATAGCATAACCACTAGAACACCCTGCTGTCACTGCTGCTTATTACTCTCAGGGCCTTAGATTGATAGAACATAACATATATATTCTTAGTATACAGTACGTCCTGCTCCAGATATAATACTTACACTTGAGTTATCATCCGCCAGATGGCGCTGCACTGCAGAGACTTGCAAAACAGGCTCCTCCCGGCCCCTCAAATACCCGGGACCTCCCACAAATCCCCAGATTTCTCTGCAGTGCCGACTGCGAAGACATGAAGTATCACGCTCTCGCAGGTGAGCGGGGCTATTACAGCCTGCGGCCCTGTTGGACTATTCCCACCCGTCCTCTTGTGATGTGCCTCCCAGCCTGGGCTGCGCTGGTCGGGTGAAGGTAGGCAGCACCATGCGTGCTTATGGAGCCATGCTCCACCGCAGTCCCCCACCCAAGGGTAGGCGGTTTAGGCTGATGGTGAGCCGATATGGGATGCCCCTCCCGCATTATTGCCCATGCCCCGTGTAGCAGTGGACCCTGTACAAAGGGTCACCATCCTCCCTCGTTTCCCCCGTAGCTCGGGGGAAAAGAAAGGGGGGGTGTGTGTGGCGGTCTCAGTGTACTGTGATTACACGCTTATGGCCTTAGTATTGCCCTGACTTGTAACTTGGTGTCAGAGCCGCGCTGTTTGCTTTTAAGGCCGCCGCAAATCATTTTCTAAGTGTGTCATATTCTTCTCTTGACAAAATTGACTGCTGCCTTAGAGCTTCGCGCTCTTCGGGGGGGGCGGGGACCTGGCTTGGCGCGCTCCGCGTCACGGCCCGCCCTTCGAGGTTCGCTTGGCGCCATTTTGATGCTAGTAGCGCGCTGCCGATTTTCATTATTCTTTATTACTGCGCATGGCTCTGACACCCCTTATTCCCATTATGTCTTTCAGACGGTTGACTCCAGTGGCTTCTCCCCGCCTGGTGTAAATTATAGCGGGCCTTGTGAAATTCTCCCACATTCCTAGCGGGTCTTTGAAGCATCCAGGGTTGCCTATAGCGCAAATCCCTGCTGGCATATTGTGCCTCAATAATCACCATATGGAGGCCTCTGTTCAGGTGCTGGCGCAGGCCATGCAAGGCCTGTGGGGTCTGGGGGTCACTTGCAGATTGCCCTTAACAGGCAGAGGCAGGGGCCGCTACACCAACCTTTCCACAGTTTCCCAAAAGGATGGGTCAGTCCGGACCATTCTAGATTCACAGATTTCGGCAACTCGTCAATTACAGGCAGTTCCTGCATGGAGGTTCTTAGCTGGGCCATCAGCTCCCTGCGCCCTGGGGGCTTCTTGCCGTCTGCCGAGTGCTCACCAAGGGGCTGACGGGGGCGATGTCTCTGATGAGACCAAGGGGCGTCCGCGCGTTTACCTACCTGGACGTCCTTCTCCCCTTCTAGTCTCTACATCAGGCTAAGTTGAAGCCTGGACTGGTGGTGTCCATTGGGAGTCATTGGGATGGGTGATTATTCACCCCAAGTCCTCATTGTCCTCTTAATTGGTAACTCCATTCCTAGGAATGAATTTGGATACGGTTCAGGTGACAATCTTACTTCCTCAGCAACAAATTGGACATTCTGGTTGCATGGGCTCCGTCCCTCATAGCTGTCCCCGTCCCTTCGCCAGGCAGGGATGCAGCTGGTGGGCCCGTTGGTGGCTTGCTCAGAAGAGGTCCCTTATGCTCAGTCCCCCGTAGGCCCTCTGCAACTTCTATTGTCAGTACAGGACAGGGATCCAGCATCCCTGGAGCAGGGTCTGTGTGCGTTCCCCCCTGGTAAGGAGATCCCTCTTGGAGCGGTTGAACTCAAGGAACCTGTCTGGGGGCAGCCCCCTTCTTGCCCCATCCCGGAGAGGGCCACCATGGATGCCAGTCCATCAGGTTGATGTGGGGGGTTTTCTTCTGAAACCCCCTGCGGTTCCGGGGGAGGTGAGGCCTTTAGGAGGTCCATACACCTATCAATTTGTTGGAAACAGTGAGCTTTCAGGTTGGTGCTCTCTCTCTTGACTACTCTTCTCGGGGCTTGGTCTGTCTTACGACAGTGGCCTACATTAATCATCATCATCTGTGTGGGACCTGGAGCAGGATGGTCCTCCAGGAAGGTATCTGGTCCTGATCTGGGTGGAGGACTATGTTCCCTGCATATCAGTGGTATTCGCTCCGGCTGGGGTCCCTCTGCGACAGGATGTGCTAATCCTTGTATCACCATGAGGTCCAACCAGTATGGATCTGTTTGTGCCCCGTCACTATCACAAGCTCTCGGCCCTTTTTTCCCTGTCCCAGGATCCGCTGGCCGTGGTCTTGATGCCTTATATCGTCATGGCAGGACATTCTGTTTTGTAAGTTTTTTTTCTCCATTCCCCCTGCTAGGCAGGGTTCTGTGCAAGATTACTCTGGAAGGGGGGACCAGTGATTCTAGTGGCCCCCGGGTGGCCTAGTAGAGTGTGGTTCGCAGACGTGGTACTGAGGGCAGTAGATCTGTACGTTCTGCCAGGAGTGCCAGCTCTGCTCACTCAGGGCCCCTTTGCGTCACCCCAATCTACAGACTCTGGCCTAGACGGCCTGACTGCTGAATCATCCATCTTGTGGAGACAAGCTTATCTGTCTCGGTGATTGAGACTATGGGAAGACTAGGAGCAAGCTTCTTCTTCTTCTTCCATCTATTATAGGGTATGGTGTACCCATATTGATTGGTGTGAGTCTAGGTCTCTTCCCTGTCGGGCGTTCTCTGTTCCCAGGGTTCTAGAGTTATTACAGCATGGGTTGGAGTTGGTTCTCCAACTCAGTACTCTGAAGGGTCAGGTTCTGCCCTGTCTGCCTTCCTTAGAAGTCTTTTGCTTAGTTTTCCTTGGTTAAGACTTTCCTTCAGGGGGTTGCTCATGTGCGTCCCCCATGTGATCCTATGGTCCCTGTTGAGTTTTGAATTTGATTCTGTCTGCCTTGCGGGGTGTTCCCTTTGGACCTATTCAGGATGCTGTCTGGCTGTTCTTCCCTCGAGGTTGTCCTTCTGGTGGCTGTTACTTCAGTCAGGCGTGTGTCTGTGCGGGCGGCTCTGTCTATTTAGCCCCCATTCTTTGAATTACACCAGGCAAGGGTGGTGTTCCGCTTTAAGCCGGACTTTCTGCCTGAGGTGGTGTCTTATATTCTTTGATTCAAGATATTGTTTTTCCTTCTGTGCCTTTTTCCTAGCAACGCTGAGGAAAGGGTGTCAGGGCCGAGGAGTTCTATAATGTGAACTCTCGGCCAGGGATCAGACAGTTTGGCCAGAGCAATGACACAACTACCAAAATGTATTTAAAGGTTTTAATAAAGGAAAAAACAACAACAAAAATATCTTCATTTCAGATACAAAATAAGGCTCACTAACAAAAAACCTAATAACACAAAAAAACTGATACCCTAAGGTGCTGGAGCACTCACCCAAGGGCCTATGACAGATGCCGGCAGTCTCCAGACTCCGGTAGGAACGGGTACAGACTAAAGTTCAGAACTACAGACACAAGTAACCAAACAAACAAAATCCTGCTGCACCAGGTGGAGGGCCGATCTTACTTAAATAGCTCCTCACACCAGGTGCAGCAGATTATGGGGAGAGAGCATCCAGGGCTCTGCTGACACCCGCTGGTGGCTGATGGGACTGCACATGGGGTGTGCAGCCAGAGCTCTGCTGACACCCGCTGGTGGCAGGTGGATCTGCAGATTGGGTGAGCAGCCAGAGCTCTGCTGACACCCGCTGGTGGCTACCGATACTGCAGATGGGGTAATAGACCCCAGCCACCAGCCGGGCACCAGCCAAACCCGGGGTTCTGACATTACCCCCTCTCTCTGGAGCAGGCTCCTGAACGCTCCTCTGAACGAAAAAATTCTCCCCAGAGAGCAAGACCAACAAAACAAACTCAAGTTCATGAAATAAAATGTCCAAAATCTGGGTATTAATCCCACCTCCGGGATCCACCGTGGAGCTAGAGTCCATAGGGGTAGGGATCCAAATAGTTGGCCAAGTTTCACCGGTTCCGGATGCAGGTCCAAGACAGGGGCCCGGGTGCGGAGCCAAGACAGGGGCCCGGGTGCGGAGCCAAGACAGGGGCCCGAATGCGGGGCCAAGACAGGGGCCCGGGTGCGGGGCCAAGACAGGGGCCCGGGGCCAAGGCCCGGGTGCGGAGCCAAGACAGGGGCCCGGGTGCGGAGCCAAGACAGGGGCCCGGGTGCGGAGCCAAGACAGGGGCGCGGGGCCAAGACAGGGGAGCGGGGCCAAGACAGGGGCCCGGGGCCAAGACAGGGGCCCGTGTGCGGAGCCAAGACAGGGGCCCGGGTGCGGAGCCAAGACAGGGGCCCGGGTGCGGAGCCAAGACAGGGGCCCGGGGGCCAAGACAGGGGCCCGGGGGCCAAGACAGGGGCCCGGGAGCCAAGACAGGGGCCCGGGAGCCAAGACAGGGGCCCGGGTGCGGGAGCCAAGACAGGGGCCCGGGTGCGGGAGCCAAGACAGGGGCCCGGGTGCGGGGCCAAGACAGGGGCCCGGGTGCGGGGCCAAGACAGGGGCCCGGGTGCGGGAGCCAAGGCAGGGGCCCGGGTGCGGAGCCAAGACAGGGGCCCGGGTGCGGGAGCCAAGACAGGGGCCCGGGTGCGGGAGCCAAGACAGGGGCCCGGGTGCGGGAGCCAAGACAGGGGCCCGGGTGCGGGAGCCAAGACAGGGGCCTGGGTGCGGAGCCAAGACAGGGGCCCGGGTGCGCAACCAAGACAGGGGCACGGGTGCGGAGCCAAGACAGGGGCCCGGGTGCAGAGCCAAGACAGGGGCCCGGGAGCCAAGACAGGGGCCCGGGAGCCAAGACAGGGGTGCGGGAGCCAAGACAGGGGCCCGGGTGCGGGGCCAAGACAGGGGCCCGGGTGCGGGGCCAAGACAGGGGCCCGGGTGCAGAGCCAAGACAGGGGCCCGGGTGCGGGGCCAAGACAGGGGCCCGGGTGCGGGAGCCAAGACAGGGGCCCGGGTGCGGGAGCCAAGACAGGGGCCTGGGTGCGGGAGCCAAGGCAGGGGCCCGGGTGCGGGAGCCAAGGCAGGGGCCCGGGTGCGGAGCCAAGACAGGGGCCCGGGTGCAGGGTCAAGGCAGGGGCCCGGGTGCGGGAGCCAAGGCAGGGGCCCGGGTGCGGGAGCCAAGGCAGGGGCCCGGGTGCGGGAGCCAAGGCAGGGGTCCGGGTGCGGGAGCCAAGACAGGGGCCCGGGTGCGGGAGCCAAGGCAGGGGCCCGGGTGCGGGGCCAAGACAGGGGCGCGGGGCCAAGACAGGGTCAAGGCAGGGGCCCGGGTGTAGGGTCAAGGCAGGGGCCCGGGTGCAGGGTCAAGGCAGGGGCCCGGGTGCCGGGTCAAGGCAGGGGCCATCAGCTCCCTGCGCCCTGGGGGCTTCTTGCCGTCTGCCGAGTGCTCACCAAGGGGCTGACGAGGGCGATGTCTCTGATGAGACCAAGGGGCGTCCGCGCGTTTACCTACCTGGACGTCCTTCTCCCCTTCTAGTCTCTACATCAGGCTAAGTTGAAGCCTGGACTGGTGGTGTCCATTGGGAGTCATTGGGATGGGTGATTATTCACCCCAAGTCCTCATTGTCCTCTTAATTGGTAACTCCATTCCTAGGAATGAATTTGGATACGGTTCAGGTGACAATCTTACTTCCTCAGCAACAAATTGGACATTCTGGTTGCATGGGCTCCGTCCCTCATAGCTGTCCCCGTCCCTTCGCCAGGCAGGGATGCAGCTGGTGGGCCCGTTGGTGGCTTGCTCAGAAGAGGTCCCTTATGCTCAGTCCCCCGTAGGCCCTCTGCAACTTCTATTGTCAGTACAGGACAGGGATCCAGCATCCCTGGAGCAGGGTCTGTGTGCGTTCCCCCCTGGTAAGGAGATCCCTCTTGGAGCGGTTGAACTCAAGGAACCTGTCTGGGGGCAGCCCCCTTCTTGCCCCATCCCGGAGAGGGCCACCATGGATGCCAGTCCATCAGGTTGATGTGGGGGGTTTTCTTCTGAAACCCCCTGCGGTTCCGGGGGAGGTGAGGCCTTTAGGAGGTCCATACACCTATCAATTTGTTGGAAACAGTGAGCTTTCAGGTTGGTGCTCTCTCGCTTGACTACTCTTCTCGGCGCTTGGTCTGTCTTACGACAGTGGCCTACATTAATCATCATCATCTGTGTGGGACCTGGAGCAGGATGGTCCTCCAAGAAGGTATCTGGTCCTGATCTGGGTGGAGGACTATGTTCCCTGCATATCAGTGGTATTCGCTCCGGCTGGGGTCCCTCTGCGACAGGATGTGCTAATCCTTGTATCACCATGAGGTCCAACCAGTATGGATCTGTTTGTGCCCCGTCACTATCACAAGCTCTCGGCCCTTTTTTCCCTGTCCCAGGATCCGCTGGCCGTGGTCTTGATGCCTTATATCGTCATGGCAGGACATTCTGTTTTTTTTTTCTCCATTCCCCCTGCTAGGCAGGGTTCTGTGCAAGATTACTCTGGAAGGGGGGACCAGTGATTCTAGTGGCCCCCGGGTGGCCTAGTAGAGTGTGGTTCGCAGACGTGGTACTGAGGGCAGTAGATCTGTACGTTCTGCCAGGAGTGCCAGCTCTGCTCACTCAGGGCCCCTTTGCGTCACCCCAATCTACAGACTCTGGCCTAGACGGCCTGACTGCTGAATCATCCATCTTGTGGAGACAAGCTTATCTGTCTCGGTGATTGAGACTATGGGAAGACTAGGAGCAAGCTTCTTCTTCTTCTTCCATCTATTATAGGGTATGGTGTACCCATATTGATTGGTGTGAGTCTAGGTCTCTTCCCTGTCGGGCGTTCTCTGTTCCCAGGGTTCTAGAGTTATTACAGCATGGGTTGGAGTTGGTTCTCCAACTCAGTACTCTGAAGGGTCAGGTTCTGCCCTGTCTGCCTTCCTTAGAAGTCTTTTGCTTAGTTTTCCTTGGTTAAGACTTTCCTTCAGGGGGTTGCTCATGTGCGTCCCCCATGTGATCCTATGGTCCCTGTTGAGTTTTGAATTTGATTCTGTCTGCCTTGCGGGGTGTTCCCTTTGGACCTATTCAGGATGCTGTCTGGCTGTTCTTCCCTCGAGGTTGTCCTTCTGGTGGCTGTTACTTCAGTCAGGCGTGTGTCTGTGCGGGCGGCTCTGTCTATTTAGCCCCCATTCTTTGAATTACACCAGGCAAGGGTGGTGTTCCGCTTTAAGCCGGACTTTCTGCCTGAGGTGGTGTCTTATATTCTTTGATTCAAGATATTGTTTTTCCTTCTGTGCCTTTTTCCTAGCAACGCTGAGGAAAGGGTGTCAGGGCCGAGGAGTTCTATAATGTGAACTCTCGGCCAGGGATCAGACAGTTTGGCCAGAGCAATGACACAACTACCAAAATGTATTTAAAGGTTTTAATAAAGGAAAAAACAACAACAAAAATATCTTCATTTCAGATACAAAATAAGGCTCACTAACAAAAAACCTAATAACACAAAAAAACTGATACCCTAAGGTGCTGGAGCACTCACCCAAGGGCCTATGACAGATGCCGGCAGTCTCCAGACTCCGGTAGGAACGGGTACAGACTAAAGTTCAGAACTACAGACACAAGTAACCAAACAAACAAAATCCTGCTGCACCAGGTGGAGGGCCGATCTTACTTAAATAGCTCCTCACACCAGGTGCAGCAGATTATGGGGAGAGAGCATCCAGGGCTCTGCTGACACCCGCTGGTGGCTGATGGGACTGCACATGGGGTGTGCAGCCAGAGCTCTGCTGACACCCGCTGGTGGCAGGTGGATCTGCAGATTGGGTGAGCAGCCAGAGCTCTGCTGACACCCGCTGGTGGCTACCGATACCGCAGATGGGGTAATAGACCCCAGCCACCAGCCGGGCACCAGCCAAACCCGGGGTTCTGACATTACCCCCTCTCTCTGGAGCAGGCTCCTGAACGCTCCTCTGAACGAAAAAATTCTCCCCAGAGAGCAAGACCAACAAAACAAACTCAAGTTCATGAAATAAAATGTCCAAAATCTGGGTATTAATCCCACCTCCGGGATCCACCGTGGAGCTAGAGTCCATAGGGGTAGGGATCCAAATAGTTGGCCAAGTTTCACCGGTTCCGGATGCAGGTCCAAGACAGGGGCCCGGGTGCGGAGCCAAGACAGGGGCCCGGGTGCGGGGCCAAGACAGGGGCCCGGGTGCGGGGCCAAGACAGGGGCCCGGGTGCGGGGCCAAGACAGGGGCCCGGGGCCAAGGCCCGGGTGCGGAGCCAAGACAGGGGCCCGGGTGCGGAGCCAAGACAGGGGCCCGGGTGCGGAGCCAAGACAGGGGCCCGGGTGCGGGGCCAAGACAGGGGCGCGGGGCCAAGACAGGGGCCCGGGGCCAAGACAGGGGCCCGGGGCCAAGACAGGGGCCCGGGTGCGGAGCCAAGACAGGGGCCCGGGTGCGGAACCAAGACAGGGGCCCGGGTGCGGAGCTAAGACAGGGGCCCGGGGGCCAAGACAGGGGCCCGGGAGCCAAGACAGGGGCCCGGGGGCCAAGACAGGGGCCCGGGAGCCAAGACAGGGGCCCGGGAGCCAAGACAGGGGCCCGGGTTCGGGAGCCAAGACAGGGGCCCGGGTGCGGGGCCAAGACAGGGGCCCGGGTGCAGAGCCAAGACAGGGGCCCGGGTGCGGGGCCAAGACAGGGGCCCGGGTGCGGGGCCAAGACAGGGGCCCGGGTGCGGGAGCCAAGACAGGGGCCCGGGTGCGGGAGCCAAGACAGGGGCCCGGGTGCGGGAGCCAAGACAGGGGCCCGGGTGCGGGAGCCAAGACAGGGGCGCGGGTGCGGGAGCCAAGACAGGGGCCCGGGTGCGGAGCCAAGACAGGGGCCCGGGTGCGCAACCAAGACAGGGGCACGGGTGCGGAGCCAAGACAGGGGCCCGGGTGCAGAGCCAAGACAGGGGCCCGGGAGCCAAGACAGGGGCCCGGGAGCCAAGACAGGGGCCCGGGAGCCAAGACAGGGGCCCGGGTGCGGGAGCCAAGACAGGGGCCCGGGTGCGGGAGCCAAGACAGGGGCCCGGGTGCGGGGCCAAGACAGGGGCCCGGGTGCGGGGCCAAGACAGGGGCCCGGGTGCAGAGCCAAGACAGGGGCCCGGGTGCGGGGCCAAGACAGGGGCCCGGGTGCGGGAGCCAAGACAGGGGCCCGGGTGCGGGAGCCAAGACAGGGGCCTGGGTGCGGGAGCCAAGGCAGGGGCCCGGGTGCGGAGCCAAGGCAGGGGCCCGGGTGCGGAGCCAAGACAGGGACCCGGGTGCAGGGTCAAAGCAGGGGCCCGGGTGCAGGGTCAAGGCAGGGGCCCGGGTGCGGGAGCCAAGGCAGGGGCCCGGGTGCGGGAGCCAAGACAGGGGCCCGGGTGCGGGAGCCAAGGCAGGGGCCCGGGTGCGGGGCCAAGACAGGGGCGCGGGGCCAAGACAGGGTCAAGGCAGGGGCCCGGGTGTAGGGTCAAGGCAGGGGCCCGGGTGCAGGGTCAAGGCAGGGGCCCGGGTGCCGGGTCAAGGCAGGGGCCCGGGTGCGGAGCCAAGGCAGGGGCTCGGGTGCGGGAGCCAATGCAGGGGCCCGGGTGCGGGGCCAAGGCAGGGGCCCGGGTGCGGGAGCCAAGGCAGGGGCCCGGGTGCGGGAGCCAAGGCAGGGGCCCGGGTGCGGGAGCCAAGGCAGGGGCCCGGGTGCAGGGTCAAGGCAGGGGCCCGGGTGCGGAGCCAAGGCAGGGGCCCGGTGCGGAGCCAAGGCAGGGGCCCGGGTGCCGGGTCAAGGCAGGGGCCCGGGTGCAGAGCCAAGACAGGGGCCCGGGTGCGGGGCCAAGACAGGGGCCCGGGTGCGGGAGCCAAGACAGGGGCCTGGGTGCGGGAGCCAAGGCAGGGGCCTGGGTGCGGGAGCCAAGGCAGGGGCCCGGGTGCAGGGTCAAGGCAGGGGCCCGGGTGCGGAGCCAAGGCAGGGGCCCGGGTGCGGAGCCAAGACAGGGGCCCGGGTGCGGAGCCAAGACAGGGGCCCGGGGGCCAAGACAGGGGCCCGGGGGCCAAGACAGGGGCCCGGGAGCCAAGACAGGGGCCCGGGAGCCAAGACAGGGGCCCGGGTGCGGGAGCCAAGACAGGGGCCCGGGTGCGGGAGCCAAGACAGGGGCACGGGTGCGCAACCAAGACAGGGGCACGGGTGCGGAGCCAAGACAGGGGCCCGGGTGCAGAGCCAAGACAGGGGCCCGGGAGCCAAGACAGGGGCCCGGGAGCCAAGACAGGGGCCCGGGAGCCAAGACAGGGGCCCGGGTGCGGGAGCCAAGACAGGGGCCCGGGTGCGGGGCCAAGACAGGGGCCCGGGTGCGGGGCCAAGACAGGGGCCCGGGTGCAGAGCCAAGACAGGGGCCCGGGTGCGGGGCCAAGACAGGGGCCCAGGTGCGGGAGCCAAGACAGGGGCCTGGGTGCGGGAGCCAAGGCAGGGGCCTGGGTGCGGGAGCCAAGGCAGGGGCCCGGGTGCGGAGCCAAGACAGGGGCCCGGGTGCAGGGTCAAGGCAGGGGCCCGGGTGCGGGAGCCAAGGCAGGGGCCCGGGTGCGGGAGCCAAGGCAGGGGTCCGGGTGCGGGAGCCAAGACAGGGGCCCGGGTGCGGGAGCCAAGGCAGGGGCCCGGGTGCGGGGCCAAGACAGGGGCGCGGGGCCAAGACAGGGTCAAGGCAGGGGCCCGGGTGTAGGGTCAAGGCAGGGGCCCGGGTGCAGGGTCAAGGCAGGGGCCCGGGTGCCGGGTCAAGGCAGGGGCCATCAGCTCCCTGCGCCCTGGGGGCTTCTTGCCGTCTGCCGAGTGCTCACCAAGGGGCTGACGAGGGCGATGTCTCTGATGAGACCAAGGGGCGTCCGCGCGTTTACCTACCTGGACGTCCTTCTCCCCTTCTAGTCTCTACATCAGGCTAAGTTGAAGCCTGGACTGGTGGTGTCCATTGGGAGTCATTGGGATGGGTGATTATTCACCCCAAGTCCTCATTGTCCTCTTAATTGGTAACTCCATTCCTAGGAATGAATTTGGATACGGTTCAGGTGACAATCTTACTTCCTCAGCAACAAATTGGACATTCTGGTTGCATGGGCTCCGTCCCTCATAGCTGTCCCCGTCCCTTCGCCAGGCAGGGATGCAGCTGGTGGGCCCGTTGGTGGCTTGCTCAGAAGAGGTCCCTTATGCTCAGTCCCCCGTAGGCCCTCTGCAACTTCTATTGTCAGTACAGGACAGGGATCCAGCATCCCTGGAGCAGGGTCTGTGTGCGTTCCCCCCTGGTAAGGAGATCCCTCTTGGAGCGGTTGAACTCAAGGAACCTGTCTGGGGGCAGCCCCCTTCTTGCCCCATCCCGGAGAGGGCCACCATGGATGCCAGTCCATCAGGTTGATGTGGGGGGTTTTCTTCTGAAACCCCCTGCGGTTCCGGGGGAGGTGAGGCCTTTAGGAGGTCCATACACCTATCAATTTGTTGGAAACAGTGAGCTTTCAGGTTGGTGCTCTCTCGCTTGACTACTCTTCTCGGTGCTTGGTCTGTCTTACGACAGTGGCCTACATTAATCATCATCATCTGTGTGGGACCTGGAGCAGGATGGTCCTCCAGGAAGGTATCTGGTCCTGATCTGGGTGGAGGACTATGTTCCCTGCATATCAGTGGTATTCGCTCCGGCTGGGGTCCCTCTGCGACAGGATGTGCTAATCCTTGTATCACCATGAGGTCCAACCAGTATGGATCTGTTTGTGCCCCGTCACTATCACAAGCTCTCGGCCCTTTTTTCCCTGTCCCAGGATCCGCTGGCCGTGGTCTTGATGCCTTATATCGTCATGGCAGGACATTCTGTTTTGTAAGTTTTTTTCTCCATTCCCCCTGCTAGGCAGGGTTCTGTGCAAGATTACTCTGGAAGGGGGGACCAGTGATTCTAGTGGCCCCCGGGTGGCCTAGTAGAGTGTGGTTCGCAGACGTGGTACTGAGGGCAGTAGATCTGTACGTTCTGCCAGGAGTGCCAGCTCTGCTCACTCAGGGCCCCTTTGCGTCACCCCAATCTACAGACTCTGGCCTAGACGGCCTGACTGCTGAATCATCCATCTTGTGGAGACAAGCTTATCTGTCTCGGTGATTGAGACTATGGGAAGACTAGGAGCAAGCTTCTTCTTCTTCCATCTATTATAGGGTATGGTGTACCCATATTGATTGGTGTGAGTCTAGGTCTCTTCCCTGTCGGGCGTTCTCTGTTCCCAGGGTTCTAGAGTTATTACAGCATGGATTGGAGTTGGTTCTCCAACTCAGAACTCTGAAGGGTCAGGTTCTGCCCTGCCTTCCTTAAAAGTCTTTTGCTTAGTTTTCCTTGGTTAAGACTTTCCTTCAGGGGGTTGCTCATGTGCGTCCCCCATGTGATCCTATGGTCCCTGTTGAGTTTTGAATTTGATTCTGTTCCCTTTGGACCTATTCAGGATGCTGTCTGGCTGTTCTTCCCTCGAGGTTGTCCTTCTGGTGGCTGTTACTTCAGTCAGGCGTGTGTCTGTGCGGGCGGCTCTGTCTATTTAGCCCCCGTTCTTTGAATTACACCAGGCAAGGGTGGTGTTCCGCTTTAAGCCGGACTTTCTGCCTGAGGTGGTGTCTTATATTCTTTGATTCAAGATATTGTTTTTCCTTCTGTGCCTTTTTCCTAGCAACGCTGAGGAAAGGGTGTCAGGGCCGAGGAGTTCTATAATGTGAACTCTCGGCCAGGGAGCAGACAGTTTGGCCAGAGCAATGACACAACTACCAAAATGTATTTAAAGGTTTTAATAAAGGAAAAAACAACAACAAAAATATCTTAATTTCAGATACAAAATAAGGCTCACTAACAAAAAACCTAATAACAAAAAACAGATACCCTAAGGTGCTGGAGCACTCACCCAAGGGCCTATGACAGATGCCGGCAGTCTCCAGACTCCGGTAGGAACGGGTACAGACTAAAGTTCAGAACTACAGACACAAGTAACCAAACAAACAAAATCCTGCTGCACCAGGTGGAGGGCCGATCTTACTTAAATAGCGCCTCACACCAGGTGCAGCAGATTATGGGGAGAGAGCATCCAGGGCTCTGCTGACACCCGCTGGTGGCTGATGGGACTGCACATGGGGTGTGCAGCCAGAGCTCTGCTGACACCCGCTGGTGGCAGGTGGATCTGCAGATTGGGTGAGCAGCCAGAGCTCTGCTGACACCCGCTGGTGGCTACCGATACCGCAGATGGGGTAATAGACCCCAGCCACCAGCCGGGCATCAGCCAAACCCGGGGTTCTGACATTACCCCCTCTCTCAGGAGCGGGCTCCTGAACGCTCCTCTGAACGAAAAAATTCTCCCCAGAGGGCAAGTCCATAGGGGTAGGGATCCAAATAGTTGGCCAAGTTTCACCGGTTCCGGATGCAGGTTAAAGACAGGGGCCCGGGTGCGGGGCCAAGACAGGGGTCCGGGTGCGGGGCCAAGGCAGGGGCCCGGGTGCGGGGCCAAGGCAGGGGACTGGGTGCGGGGTCAAGACAGGGGCCCGGGTGCAGGGTCAAGACAGGGGCCCGGGTGCAGGGTCAAGACAGGGGCCCGGGTGCAGGGTCAAGACAGGGGCCCGGGTGCAGGGTCAAGACAGGGGCCCGGGTGCAGGGTCAAGACAGGGGCCCGGGTGCAGGGTCGAGGCAGGGGCCCGGGTGCAGGGTCGAGGCAGGGTCCCGGGTGCAGGGTCGAGGCAGGGTCCCGGGTGCGGAGCCAAGGCAGGGTCCCGGGTGCGGAGCCAAGGCAGGGTCCCGGGTGCGGAGCCAAGGCAGGGGCCCGGGTGCGGAGCCAAGGCAGGGGCCCGGGTGCAGGGTCAAGACAGGGGCCCGGGTGCAGGGTCAAGACAGGGGCCCGGGTGCAGGGTCAAGACAGGGGCCCGGGTGCAGGGTCAAGACAGGGGCCCGGGTGCGGAGCCAAGGCAGGGGCCGGGTGCGGATGTGCTGCGCCGGGCGGCGGCAAATCATTTTCAAAGTGTGTCATATTCTTCTTTTGACAAAATTGACTGCTGCCTTAGAGCTTCGCGCTCTTCGGGGGGGGGGCGGGGACCTGGCTTGGCACGCTCCGCGTCACGGCCCGCCCTTCGAGGTTCGCTTGGCGCCATTTTGATGCTAGTAGCGCGCTGGCGATTTTCATTATTCTTTATTACTGCGCATGGCTCTGACACCCCTTATTCCCATTATGTCTTTCAGACGGTTGACTCCAGTGGCTTCTCCCCGCCTGGTGTAAATTATAGCGGGCCTTGTGAAATTCTCCCACATTCCTAGCGGGTCTTTGAAGCATCCAGGGTTGCCTATAGCGCAAATCCCTGCTGGCATATTGTGCCTCAATAATCACCATATGGAGGCCTCTGTTCAGGTGCTGGCGCAGGCCATGCAAGGCCTGTGGGGTCTGGGGGTCACTTGCAGATTGCCCTTAACAGGCAGAGGCAGGGGCCGCTACACCAACCTTTCCACAGTTTCCCAAAAGGATGGGTCAGTCCGGACCATTCTAGATTCACAGATTTCGGCAACTCGTCAATTACAGGCAGTTCCTGCATGGAGGTTCTTAGCTGGGCCATCAGCTCCCTGCGCCCTGGGGGCTTCTTGCCGTCTGTGGAGATCAGAGATGCTTATTTTTTCATCCCTGTGTCTTCTGGACGCCAAGACTTCAGGTTCGCGTTGGAAGTCCAACACTGATAATTGTGGCCTTGTTATCTGGCCTCTCTTCAGCTCCCAGAGTGCTCACCAAGGGGCTGACGGGGGCGATGTCTCTGATGAGACCAAGGGGCGTCCGCGCGTTGACCTACCTGGACGTCCTTCTCCCCTTCTAGTCTCTACATCAGGCTAAGTTGAAGCCTGGACTGGTGGTGTCCATTGGGAGTCATTGGGATGGGTGATTATTCACCCCAAGTCCTCATTGTCCTCTTAATTGGTAACTCCATTCCTAGGAATGAATTTGGATACGGTTCAGGCGACAATCTTACTTCCTCAGCAACAAATTGGACATTCTGGTTGCATGGGCTCCGTCCCTCATAGCTGTCCCCGTCCCTTCGCCAGGCAGGGATGCAGCTGGTGGGCCCGTTGGTGGCTTGCTCAGAAGAGGTCCCTTATGCTCAGTCCCCCGCAGGCCCTCTGCAACTTCTATTGTCAGTACAGGACAGGGATCCAGCATCCCTGGAGCAGGGTCTGTGTGCCTTCCCCCCTGGTAAGGAGATCCCTCTTGGAGCGGTTGAACTCAAGGAACCTGTCTGGGGGCAGCCCCCTTCTTGCCCCATCCCGGAGAGGGCCACCATGGATGCCAGTCCATCAGGTTGATGTGGGGGGTTTTCTTCTGAAACCCCCTGCGGTTCCGGGGGAGGTGAGGCCTTTAGGAGGTCCATACACCTATCAATTTGTTGGAAACAGTGAGCTTTCAGGTTGGTGCTCTCTCGCTTGACTACTCTTCTCGGTGCTTGGTCTGTCTTACGACAGTGGCCTACATTAATCATCATCATCTGTGTGGGACCTGGAGCAGGATGGTCCTCCAGGAAGGTATCTGGTCCTGATCTGGGTGGAGGACTATGTTCCCTGCATATCAGTGGTATTCGCTCCGGCTGGGGTCCCTCTGCGACAGGATGTGCTAATCCTTGTATCACCATGAGGTCCAACCAGTATGGATCTGTTTGTGCCCCGTCACTATCACAAGCTCTCGGCCCTTTTTTCCCTGTCCCAGGATCCGCTGGCCGTGGTCTTGATGCCTTATATCGTCATGGCAGGACATTCTGTTTTGTAAGTTTTTTTCTCCATTCCCCCTGCTAGGCAGGGTTCTGTGCAAGATTACTCTGGAAGGGGGGACCAGTGATTCTAGTGGCCCCCGGGTGGCCTAGTAGAGTGTGGTTCGCAGACGTGGTACTGAGGGCAGTAGATCTGTACGTTCTGCCAGGAGTGCCAGCTCTGCTCACTCAGGGCCCCTTTGCGTCACCCCAATCTACAGACTCTGGCCTAGACGGCCTGACTGCTGAATCATCCATCTTGTGGAGACAAGCTTATCTGTCTCGGTGATTGAGACTATGGGAAGACTAGGAGCAAGCTTCTTCTTCTTCCATCTATTATAGGGTATGGTGTACCCATATTGATTGGTGTGAGTCTAGGTCTCTTCCCTGTCGGGCGTTCTCTGTTCCCAGGGTTCTAGAGTTATTACAGCATGGATTGGAGTTGGTTCTCCAACTCAGAACTCTGAAGGGTCAGGTTCTGCCCTGCCTTCCTTAAAAGTCTTTTGCTTAGTTTTCCTTGGTTAAGACTTTCCTTCAGGGGGTTGCTCATGTGCGTCCCCCATGTGATCCTATGGTCCCTGTTGAGTTTTGAATTTGATTCTGTTCCCTTTGGACCTATTCAGGATGCTGTCTGGCTGTTCTTCCCTCGAGGTTGTCCTTCTGGTGGCTGTTACTTCAGTCAGGCGTGTGTCTGTGCGGGCGGCTCTGTCTATTTAGCCCCCGTTCTTTGAATTACACCAGGCAAGGGTGGTGTTCCGCTTTAAGCCGGACTTTCTGCCTGAGGTGGTGTCTTATATTCTTTGATTCAAGATATTGTTTTTCCTTCTGTGCCTTTTTCCTAGCAACGCTGAGGAAAGGGTGTCAGGGCCGAGGAGTTCTATAATGTGAACTCTCGGCCAGGGAGCAGACAGTTTGGCCAGAGCAATGACACAACTACCAAAATGTATTTAAAGGTTTTAATAAAGGAAAAAACAACAACAAAAATATCTTAATTTCAGATACAAAATAAGGCTCACTAACAAAAAACCTAATAACAAAAAACAGATACCCTAAGGTGCTGGAGCACTCACCCAAGGGCCTATGACAGATGCCGGCAGTCTCCAGACTCCGGTAGGAACGGGTACAGACTAAAGTTCAGAACTACAGACACAAGTAACCAAACAAACAAAATCCTGCTGCACCAGGTGGAGGGCCGATCTTACTTAAATAGCGCCTCACACCAGGTGCAGCAGATTATGGGGAGAGAGCATCCAGGGCTCTGCTGACACCCGCTGGTGGCTGATGGGACTGCACATGGGGTGTGCAGCCAGAGCTCTGCTGACACCCGCTGGTGGCAGGTGGATCTGCAGATTGGGTGAGCAGCCAGAGCTCTGCTGACACCCGCTGGTGGCTACCGATACCGCAGATGGGGTAATAGACCCCAGCCACCAGCCGGGCATCAGCCAAACCCGGGGTTCTGACATTACCCCCTCTCTCAGGAGCGGGCTCCTGAACGCTCCTCTGAACGAAAAAATTCTCCCCAGAGGGCAAGTCCATAGGGGTAGGGATCCAAATAGTTGGCCAAGTTTCACCGGTTCCGGATGCAGGTTAAAGACAGGGGCCCGGGTGCGGGGCCAAGACAGGGGTCCGGGTGCGGGGCCAAGGCAGGGGCCCGGGTGCGGGGCCAAGGCAGGGGACTGGGTGCGGGGTCAAGACAGGGGCCCGGGTGCAGGGTCAAGACAGGGGCCCGGGTGCAGGGTCAAGACAGGGGCCCGGGTGCAGGGTCAAGACAGGGGCCCGGGTGCGGAGCCAAGGCAGGGTCCCGGGTGCGGAGCCAAGGCAGGGGCCCGGGTGCGGAGCCAAGGCAGGGGCCCGGGTGCGGAGCCAAGGCAGGGGCCCGGGTGCGGAGCCAAGGCAGGGGCCCGGGTGCGGAGCCAAGGCAGGGGCCCGGGTGCGGAGCCAAGGCAGGGGCCCGGGTGCAGGGTCAAGACAGGGGCCCGGGTGCAGGGTCAAGACAGGGGCCCGGGTGCAGGGTCAAGACAGGGGCCCGGGTGCAGGGTCAAGACGGGCCCGGGTGCAGGGTCAAGACAGGGGCCCGGGTGCAGGGTCGAGGCAGGGGCCCGGGTGCAGGGTCGAGGCAGGGGCCCGGGTGCAGGGTCGAGGCAGGGGCCCGGGTGCAGGGTCGAGGCAGGGGCCCGGGTGCAGGGTCAAGACAGGGGCCCGGGTGCAGGGTCGAGGCAGGGGCCTGGGTGCAGGGTCAAGACAGGGGCCCGGGTCCAGGGTCAAGGCAGGGGCCCGGGGTGCGGAGCCAAGGCAGGGGCCCGGGTGCGGAGCCAAGGCAGGGGCCCGGGTGCAGGGTCAAGATAGGGGCCCGGGTGCAGGGTCAAGACAGGGGCCCGGGTGCAGGGTCAAGACGGGCCCGGGTGCAGGGTCAAGACAGGGGCCCGGGTGCAGGGTCGAGGCAGGGGCCCGGGTGCAGGGTCGAGGCAGGGGCCCGGGTGCAGGGTCGAGACAGGGGCCCGGGTGCAGGGTCAAGACAGGGGCCCGGGTGCAGGGTCAAGGCAGGGGCCCGGGTGCAGGGTCAAGACAGGGGCCCGGGTGCAGGGTCAAGACAGGGGCCCGGGTGCAGGGTCAAGGCAGGGGCCCGGGTGCGGAGCCAAGGCAGGGGCCCGGGTGCGGGGTCAAGACAGGGGCCCGGGTGCGGAGCCAAGGCAGGGGCCCGGGTGCAGAGCCAAGGCAGGGGCCCGGGTGCGGAGCCAAGGCAGGGGCGCGGGTGCGGAGCCAAGGCAGGGGCCCGGGTGCGGAGCCAAGGCAGGGGCCCGGGTGCGGGAGCCAAGACAGGGGCCCGGGTGCGGGAGCCAAGGCAGGGGCCCGGGTGCGGGAGCCAAGACAGGGGCCCGGGAGCCAAGACAGGGGCCCGGGTGCGGGAGCCAAGACAGGGGCCCGGGTGCGGGAGCCAAGGCAGGGGCCCGGGTGCGGGAGCCAAGACAGGGGCCCGGGAGCCAAGACAGGGGCCCGGGTGCGGGAGCCAAGACAGGGGCCCGGGTGAAGGGTCAAGGCAGGGGCCCGGGTGCGGGAGCCAAGGCAGGGGCCCGGGTGCGGGAGCCAAGGCAGGGGCCCGGGTGCGGGAGCCAAGACAGGGGCCCGGGTGAAGGGTCAAGGCAGGGGCCCGGGTACGGGAGCCAAGGCAGGGGTCCGGGTGCGGGAGCCAAGGCAGGGGCTCGGGTGCGGGAGCCAAGACAGGGGCCCGGGTGCGGGAGCCAAGACAGGGGCCCGGGTGCGGGAGCCAAGACAGGGGCCCGGGTGCGGGAGCCAAGACAGGGGCCCGGGTGCGGGAGCCAAGGCAGGGGCCCGGGTGCGGGAGCCAAGGCAGGGGCCGGGGTGCGGAACCAAGACAGTGGCCCGGGGGCCAAGACAGGGGCCCGGGGGCCAAGACAGGGGCCCAGGAGCCAAGACAGGGACCCGGGTGCGGGAGCCAAGACAGGGGCCCGGGTGCGGGAGCCAAGACAGGGGCCCGGGTGCGGGAGCCAAGAAAGGGCCCGGGTGCGGGAGCCAAGAAAGGGCCCGGGTGCGGGAGCCAAGACAGGGGCCCGGGTGCGGGAGCCCGGGTGCGGGAGCCAAGACAGGGGCCCGGGTGCGGGAGCCAAGACAGGGGCCCGGGTGCGGGAGCCAAGACAGGGGCCCGGGTGCGGGAGCCAAGACAGGGGCCCGGGTGCGGGAGCCAAGACAGGGGCCCGGGTGCGGGAGCCAAGGCAGGGGCCCGGGTGCGGGAGCCAAGACAGGGGCCCGGGTGCGGGAGCCAAGACAGGGGCCCGGGTGCGGGAGCCAAGACAGGGGCCCGGGTGCGGGAGCCAAGGCAGGGGCCCGGGTGCGGGAGCCAAGGCAGGGGCCCGGGTGCGGGAGCCAAGGCAGGGGCCCGGGTGCGGGAGCCAAGGCAGGGGCCCGGGTGCGGGAGCCAAGACAGGGGCCCGGGTGCGGGAGCCAAGACAGGGGCCCGGGTGCGGGAGCCAAGACAGGGGCCCGGGTGCGGGAGCCAAGAAAGGGCCCGGGTGCGGGAGCCAAGACAGGGGCCCGGGTGCGGGAGCAAAGACAGGGGCCCGGGTGCGGGAGCCAAGACAGGGGCCCGGGTGCGGGAGCAAAGACAGGGGCCCGGGTGCGGGAGCCAAGGCAGGGGCCCGGGTGCGGGAGCCAAGAAAGGGCCCGGGTGCGGGAGCCAAGACAGGGGCCCGGGTGCGGGAGCCAAGACAGGGGCCCGGGTGCGGAGCCAAGGCAGGGGCCCCGGGTGCGGAGCCAAGGCAGGGGCCCGGGTGCAGGGTCAAGACAGGGGCCCGGGTGCAGGGTCAAGACAGGGGCCCGGGTGCGGAGCCAAGGCAGGGGCCCGGGTGCAGGGTCAAGGCAGGGGGGCCCGGGTGCGGAGCCAAGGCAGGGGCCCGGGTGCGGAGCCAAGGCAGGGGCGCGGGTGCGGAGCCAAGGCAGGGGCCCGGGTGCGGAGCCAAGGCAGGGGCCCGGGTGCAGGGTCAAGGCAGGGGCCTTTTTTGTTGGGGATCCCACCCTACCTTATGGACACTGCTATTGGATGTCCCAAGTGTAAGTATTATATCTGGAGCAGGACGTACTGTATACTAAGAATAATACAATTCTGTGAAATACTGTACCTGTAGAATTGGTATTATAAGTATACAGTACGTCCTGCTCCACCCCACCCTGGTTTTTGCAATATTCTGGATCCCCTGTATGGTGATTGTTCTCATTGTTATGGTTACCAGTTTTGGTGGTTTAATTCTCCCGACTTCCTGTTCACTGCTTTTCAATGCTGTGGATTTGTGGGAGGTCCCGGGTATTTGAGGGGCCGGGAGGAGCCTGCTTTGCATGTCTCTGCAGTGCAGCGCCATCTGGCGGAGGATAACCCAAGTGTAAGTATTATATCTGGAGCAGGACGTACTGTATACTTATAATACCAATTCTACAGGTGAGTATTTCACAGAATTGTATTTTTATGGTTTAACATTTATAATCTTCCTGATGAAAGTTACATTAATTATACAATTTTAGTAAGAGATTTTCTTTTACGATGTGTTCTACCGACCTCGACTCCAGCCAGTCAAGCTCTGACTCTGACTCTACAGGTCTGGCTGGAGGATGACCGGCGCCATGGGACTGGCAGTAAGGTACTGTAAGTGGTTCATCTAGATACGAATAAATGTTTGTGTGTTTCGTGCTCTTTAAACCGGATCTTCATCATGATTTTTTTTTTGTATAATCTGTGTCACGAATCCTTGCTTACCTGGGCCCCGTTCCAGCGCTGGTCCTGGGTGCCTGGCTACAGCTAAGGCGTCTGTTCGGCGGCCGCGCCGAGCGGCGGCGGCTGGCGCGCCCGCCGGCTCCGCTCTCGGCCGTCCCCGCTCCCGGCTCCTTCTGTCACGTGCTCGCGCGCTCGCGCGCGAAACCGGCGGAAAACTTCCGCACCTAGATCAGGAAGAGAGTGCTGATCTAGGTGAGTCAGTTTGCAACTCTCGCCAGAACAAGATGCTCGTGCCTTATTGACTTGTTTTGGGGGTCCTCTAAGCAGACAGTTTCCGCTTTTATTGACAGTGGTGCGGCGGGAAACTTTTTGGACAGGAGTATGATCTCCATTTTAGGTATCCCTTTAGTTCCTCTTGAAAGATCCTTACAAGTTTTGGCTATCAATGGGAAGGCTATCCAGGGGGGACCAATAAATACCAAGACCCCACCTCTTCGGTTAATTGTTGGCTCTTCCCACTCTGAGTTCTTAGAATTCTTTATCTTCGACTGCCCAGAAGCTCCGGTGGTTTTGGGATACCCCTGGCTACAACTCCACAACCCGGTGTTAGATTGGTAGGCTGGGGAGTTGATCAAGTGGAGTGATCATTGCAAAAATCACTGCTTTACTACAGGCCTCAGAAGTGTGCAAGTTTTACCTCAGGGATTACCTCAGCCATATGCAGACTGGGTTGATGTCTTCTCTGAACGTTCTGCTGATACTCTTCCTCCACATCGGTCTTATGACTGCCCTATTGACTTGCTACCTGGCACGATTCCCCGAGGGGAAAAATCTATAATCTTACTCTGCCCAAGGAGCAAGCAATGAGGGAGTACATTACCGAAAATTTAAGGAAGGGATTTATTCGTCCCTCTACTTCACCTGCTGGGGCCGGATTCTTTTTTGTAGAGAAAAAAAAAGATGGCGGCCTGAGACCATGCATTGATTATCGAGCCTTGAATAAGATTACTGTTAAGAACTGATACCCCTTGCCCTTGATTGGGGATCTGTTCAATCAAGTCACAGGGTCCCGAATTTTTTCCAAGTTGGATTTAAGAGGGGCATACAATCTGATTCGCATCCGGCAGGGGGATGAGTGGAAAACTGCATTTAATGTGAAAGACGGCCATTACGAGTACCTGGTCATGCCTTTTGGTCTTTGTAATGCGCCAGCCGTCTTTCAAGATTTTGTTAATGATATATTCAGAGAGTATCTTGGTAGATTTGTGGTCATCTACTTGGACGATATTCTCATCTTTTCTAATTCTTTGTTGGAGCACAGACGCCATGTTAAGTTGGTACTACAAAAATTAAGAGAGAACAACTTATATGCTAAACTTTCTAAATGTGTGTTTGAAGTCACCACTGTTCCCTTCCTAGGGTAAGTTATTACCAGCCAGGGTTTGGAGATGGACGCGGATAAAGTTTCGGCGGTTCAGGATTGGGTTCAACCCAAGACTTTAAAAGAATTACAACGTTTTCTAGGATTTGCTAATTTTTATCGGCGTTTCATCAAGGGCTTCTCCCATGTTGTGGCTCCACTTACAAACCTGACCCGTAAGGGTGCTTTTACTGCTAACTGGTCTCCCTCTGTCTGTGAGGCCTTCCTGACCTTGAAACGAGCCTTCACTTCGGCACCTGTGTTAGTTCATCCAGATATTCATAAAGCCTTCATTATTGAAGTGGATGCTTCTGAGCTGGGAGTGGGTGCAGTATTGTCACAATATTCTGGTAACCCTGAGCGCCTACATCCATGCGCCTATTTTTCACGTAAATTCAGTACCACGGAACAAAATTATGATGTTGGTAATAGGGAACTATTAGCTGTTAAACTGGCATTTGACGAATGGCGACACTGGTTGGAGGGTTCATTGCATCCGATAACTTTGTATACCGATCACAAAAATCTCGAATACATTGGTTCTGCCAAGAGGCTGAACTCTCGTCAGGCACTTTGGGCATTGTTCTTCTCGCGCTTTAATTTTATAATTACTTTCAAGCCGGGTGTAAAAAATACTAAAGCTGATGCTCTATCTCGCATGTTTGGTGAATGTAAGGATCGGGGTGATACTGGTGAACCTATTCTACCCACGGGTTGTGTGGTCGGGGCGTTACTTCCTGATCTCTCCAATACCTTGGCGCCGTTTCAAGATGAATCTCCTAGTGAAGTTCCCTTGGGGTGCTAGTTTGTTCCGCCGCACCTGCGTTCGGATGTAATTCGCGAATTTCATGATGCCAAAACTGCCGGTCATTTGGGTAACCGTAAGATGTTTATGCTTGCCCGTCGCCACGTGTGGTGGCCTACCATGAGACGCGATGTTACTGCCTTTATCGACGCTTGTTCCATTTGTGCGCGAAGTAAAGGGGATCACAAGGCTCCTAGTGGCGGTTTGGTGCCTCTTGAAGTTCCTGCAGAACCGTGGACTGATATTTCAATGGATTTTATAGTAGATTTGCCTCTTTCACGTGGTAATACTGTAATTTGGGTGGTCGTGGATCGTTTCAGTAAGATGGCACATTTTATACCTTTGCCCAAGCTTCCATCGGCTCCTGAGCTTTCGCGGCTATTTACTTCGCATACTTTTCGTATTCATGGTATTCCGTCTAATATAGTCTCCGATCGGGGTGTCCAATTTACTTACCGTTTTTGGAAACATTTCTGTTCACGACTAGGAATACAGATCTCCCTTTCCTCTGCTTACCATCCCCAGTCTAATGGGCAGATGGAAAGAACTAATCAAACTTTGGAACAATACTTAAGATGTTATGTCTCTGATGCCCAAGAGCAATGGGCGGAATTTATTGATTTTGCTGAGTTCGCTTACAATAACGCACCTAGTGAGAGTACTAAGGTGTCTCCTTTCTTTTGTAATTTGGGGAAAAATCCTAGAGCTTCTTCCCTTTCAGGGTCACCTTCCAATTTGCCGGCATTGGAAGAGTGGCTTCAAGAACGGAAGAATATCTGGACCCGCGTTCAGGAAATTCTCAAAACCACGGGCTTGAGATATAAGAGATTTGCCGATCGTCGCAGGTCACAGGAACCAGTTCTACAGGTGGGTGATCTAGTTTGGGTCTCCACCAAAAATATTGCACTCCGTCAACCTTCTAGTAAATTAGGGCCTAAGTTCATTGGTCCCTTTCCTATTATTAAGAAGTTGAATAATGTGTCTTTTAAAATTCAACTCCCGCCGACCATGAAAATACCCAATTCCTTCCATGTTTCTCTGTTAAAACCGGCTAAGAATTCTCCTATTGCTGGTCCTTCGCCAATTCTCGTTGATAATGAGCCAGAATATGAAGTGAATAAGATCTTGGATTCACGTAAAGTGCATAATTCTTTGCAGTATTTAGTGGACTGGGCGGGCTATGGTCCGGAGGAAAGATGCTGGGTAGCAGCAAGGGACGTTCATGCCAAGGCTCTTGTAAAGAAGTTTCATCGTGACAATCCGGAAAAGCCAGGTGAGGGTCCGGAGGCCCCTTGTGAAGGAGGGGTAGTGTCACGAATCCTCGCTTACCTGGGCCCCGTTCCAGCGCTGGTCCTGGGCGCCCGGCTGCAGCTACGGCGTCTGTTCGGCGGCCGCGCCGAGCGGCGGCTGGCGCGCCCGCCGTCTCCGCTCTCGGCCGTCCCCGCTCCCGTCTCCTTCCGTCACGTGCTCGCGCGCGCGGGCACGTTCTTCTTATGCCCCCCGGCGGCGCTGCTCTCAGCGTGGCCGCCGGAGGTAACTGTCAGCCGTATTGCGCGTCCAGGCAGGGGAGGGACTCCTCCCTCTCCTCCTGTTTGGGCCAATGAGCCCTGGTATCACACTGTGGGCCAATGAGCCCAGGTAGGGACAGTTTTGGCTATTAGATTGGCACTCCTCTTGCTGGCCAATCACTAATGTGATCCTGTGTGCACCAATCACTATATATCACGCTCCCGGAACCACAATTTACCACTTGGACAACTCCAGCTCTCTTGGTAAGGACCTCAACCCCCAATCTCCGCAGCCAGCTTCACCTATAGGAGCCCCCGCTTGCCGAGACGCAGAGCACGCCTGCTCGGGATCGGTTGCCCCCAGGACTTTATGGCTCAAAGGTTGAGGTCTTACGGTACAGAGTACTGGAGAGCCCGCGGCTGGAAGTGGAATCGGGTAGCCGGTATGTGAGCGTATGGTGGGAGTCCAAGGACAGGCAAGGGTCGGTAACTGGAGTGAAGATCAAGGATGGTCAAACAAGCGAGGGTCGGCAACAGGAGTGGAGATCACGGATGGTCAAACAAGCGAGGGTCGGCAACAGGAGTGGAGATCACGGATGGTCAAACAAGCGAGGGTCGGCAACAGGAGTGGAGATCACGGATGGTCAAACAAGCGAGGGTCGGCAACAGGAGTGGAGATCACGGATGGTCAAACAAGCGAGGGTCGGCAACAGGAATGGAGAGCACGGATGGTCAAACAAGCGAGGGTCGGCAACAGGAGTGGAGATCACGGATGGTCAAACAAGCGAGGGTCGGCAACAGGAGTGGAGATCACGGATGGTCAAACAAGCGAGGGTCGGCAACAGGAATCTGGATCAATATCAGGGATTAACAATGGCTAGGGTCTAGGCGCTATCACAGGCAACAACCAACTGCGGGGAAAAGAGCTTTATAGGGACAGACATAGGAGGGAAGGTATTGTGATTGGTGCACACAGGATCATGATAATGATTGGCCAGAACAAGGAGTGCACAACAGGAGGGGGCGTGTCCCCCCACTGAACCCAGGGCTCATTGGCCCTTCATATGGAATAGAGGACGTGCCGCCCAGCTGGGCTCATAGGCCCTTTAACTGAAAAGGGGGTGTGCCCCTTTTTAATTTATTCACCTCCTCCGGCGGCCACGCTGAGTGCAGCGCCGCCGGAGGGCATAGAAGGAACGTGCTCGCTCACCCGCGCGGGCACGTGTGCAGATGCCGGACACGCCGGCAGGAGGAGAAGGAGGGGGCGCGCCCGCAGCCGCGCGAGCTGCCGCCCGGCGCGGCCGGCGCCTGGATGGCGGGGCGACGGGGACACCGCTGGAACGCGGCACAGGTAAGCTGATCGTGACACTACCCCCCCCTTCATGAGGGGCCTCCGGACCCTCACCAGGTTTCCCCGGATTGTCACGATGGAATTTTTTAATAAGAACTTTAGCATGCACATCTTTTGCCGCAACCCAACATCTCTCCTCAGGACCGTAACCAACCCAGTCAATTAGATATTGTAAAGAATTACGGAGCTTGCGCGAGTCAAGAATTTTGTTTACTTCATATTCTGGTTCGTTATCTACTAGAATAGGCGGCGATGATGGACGCGGTACATTCTTGGCTGGTTTTAGCAGTGACACGTGAAAAGAATTTGGGATTCTCATGGTTTGCGGGAGTTGAACCTTAAAGGACACGTTGCTTAATTTCTGAATAATGGGGAAAGGGCCAATAAACTTGGGCCTTAATTTACTGGACGGTTGCCGCAGAGAAATATTTTTTGTAGAAACCCAAACAAAGTCCCCAATCTGAAGCGCGGGTTCTTGACACCTGTGGCGATCGGCGAACCTTTTGTATCTAAGAATAGTTTCTTTCAAAGTCTGCTGGACGCGGGTCCAGATGTTCTTCCGCTCTTGGAGCCACTCTTCCAATGCCGGTAAATTGGAAGGGGACCCAGAGAGAGAGGAAGCCCTGGGATTCCTCCCAAGATTGCAGAAAAACGGAGAGACTTTGGTACTTTCACTCGGCGCATTATTGTATGCAAATTCCGCGAAGTCAATATATTCTGACCACTGTTCTTGTGCGTCGGAAATGTAACACCGCAAATACTGTTCTAGACTTTGATTGGTTCTCTCAGTCTGTCCATTGGTTTGAGGATGGTAAGCAGAAGACAAAGATATCTGAATCCCCAAGCGAGAACAGAAGTTCTTCCAAAAACGCGAAGTAAATTGCACACCCCGATCGGAAACTATATTAGATGGTATGCCATGGATACGGAAAATGTGCGAGATAAATAATCGCGAAAGCTCAGGAGCTGATGGTAGCTTAGATAAAGGAATAAAATGTGCCATCTTACTGAAACGGTCGACGACCACCCAAACCACAGTGTTCCCATGTGAGAGAGGCAAATCTACAATAAAATCCATAGAGATATGAGTCCATGGTTCTTTAGGAATCTCAAGTGGGACTAAACACCCACTAGGGGCCTTGTGAACCCCCTTACTTCGTGCACAAACAGAACATGCGTCGATAAAGGTAGTTATATCACGGCGCATAGTAGGCCACCATACAAGGCGTCGGGCTAAAATGAAAGTTTTACGATTTCCTAGATGTCCAGCAGTTTTGGCATCGTGAAACTCGCGAATTACATCGGAACGCATATGCGGTGGTACAAACTGACATCCTAAAGGTACATCTACAGGGGACTCATTTTGAAATGGTGCCAGTACATTCGAAAGATCAGGAAGCAAGGCCCCAATCACACATCCCACAGGCAAAATAGGTTCACCCATATCACCCCGATCCTTACAATCCCCAAACAAGCGGGACAGAGCATCCGATTTAGAGTTTTTCACTCCTGGCTTAAATGTAATTATAAAATTAAAATGCGAGAAAAATAATGCCCAACGGGCCTGACGAGAGTTCAGTCTCTTAGCTGAGCTAATGTACTCGAGGTTTTTGTGATCAGTATAGACCGTGATCGGATACAATGACCCCTCCAACCAGTGACGCCATTCATCAAAAGCCAGTTTAATCGCCAATAACTCCCTGTTTCCAACATCATAGTTCTGTTCCGCGGTACTAAATTTCCGTGAGAAGTCGGCGCAAGGATGCAAACGATCAGGATGACCAGAGTATTGAGACAACACCGCCCCCACACCCAACTCAGATGCATCTACTTCGATGGTAAAAGGTTTATTAACGTCAGGGTGAACTAAAACTGGCGCCGAAGTAAAAGCCTGTTTTAGAGTCTGGAAGGCCTCATTGACCGAAGATGACCAGTTTACTGTGAAGGCGCCCTTGCGAGTAAGATTGGTGAGAGGAGCAACAATCTTGGAGAAACCCTAAATAAAGCGTCGATAGAAATTAGCGAAACCTAAAAAACGCTGTAATTCTTTTAAAGTCTTGGGTTGTACCCATTCCCGCACCGCCAAAACTTTCCCCGCATCCATCTCTAACCCCTGGCTAGAGATTATATAACCCAAAAAGGGAACGGTGGTGACCTCAAACATACATTTAGAAATCTTTGCATACAAGTTATTCTCTCTTAGTTTTTGAAGTACCATTTTCACATGCAGTCTATGTTCGGACAAAGATTTAGAGAAAATGAGGATATCATCCAAATAAATTACCATGAACCTGCCCAAATAGTCTCGGAAGACGTCATTAACGAAGTCTTGGAAGACCGCAGGGGCATTACAAAGGCCAAAGGGCATGACTAGATATTCGTAATGACCATCTTTAACATTGAATGCAGTTTTCCACTCATCCCCTTGTCGAATACGAATCAGGTTGTAGGCCCCCTTCAGGTCTAACTTGGAGAACACCCGAGCTCCTACTACTTGATTAAATAAATCCCCAATCAAGGGAAGGGGATACCGTTTTTTAACCGTGATCTTATTCAGGGCTCTGTAGTCTATACAAGGCCTTAAACCACCATCTTTTTTCTCCACAAAAAAGAAGCCAGCCCCCGCAGGTGATGTTGAAGGACGGATGAACCCCTTGCTTAAATTCTCGGAGATGTACTCCTTCATGGCCAGTTCTTCCGGCCGAGTGAGATTATAAACCTTCCCTCTAGGAGGGATGGTCCCGGGGAGCAGGTCAATAGGGCAGTCATAGGGCCAACGAGGGGGAAGGGAATCGGCAGAACGTTTGGAAAAATCATCAGCCCAATCTGCGTAAGGCTGAGGCAATCCCTGTGGCAGCATCTGAAAACTTTTGAGGGCAGTGGAAAAACAATGTGTCTTGCAGTGATTACTCCACCTCACTAAATCCCCAGTCTGCCAGTCTAAAATGGGGTTGTGGAGTTTTAACCAGGGATATCCCAGTACTACCGGGGTTTCAGGACAGTCAAAAACCAAGAACTCGATATATTCAGAGTGAGAAGAGCCAACGATTAAATTGAGAGGTGGGGTCTTGGTACTAACCGGACCTCCCTGGATGGCCTTCCCATTTATGGCTAGAACCTGTAGAGATTTTCCAAGGGGTACCAGCGGAATCCCTAGGACGGAGATCATGCTCCGGTCCAGGAAATTACCTGCAGCTCCACTGTCGATAAAGGCGGATACTGCCCGTTTGGAGGGACCCCAAGAAAGCTCTATGGGGATTAACATTTTATTCAAGTGAGAGTAATTAACGGACTCACCTAGACCAGTACTCCTCTCCTGATCTAGGCGAGGAAGTTTCCCGCCGGGTATCCCTTGTTAGGACAGGACCTAGCAAAATGTCCCGGATTCCCACAATATAAGCAGAGACCCATGGAGCGTCTACGCTGCTTCTCGTCCTGGGTAAGACGAGCTCTACCGATCTGCATGGGTTCTTCCAGTGAGGAAGAAGGTGTGTTTGCCCCAGGGGAAGGGAGTGGGTTGGGGGACTGAGATGGCTTAAAGGACGAGGAAGTCCTAACCCTTTCCCTGGCTCTCTCCCTAAGACGCCGATCTATTTTGATGGAGACCTGCATTAGCTGGTCTAGATCTGCTGGTGTAGGGAAATTGACCAAAGCGTCCTTGATACCCTCTGCTAGACCCATACGGAACTGGCTACACAGGGCTGGGTCATTCCATCTGGAGTCTACTGCCCACCGCCGGAATTCAGAACTGTAATCTTCGGCAGTATTCCGACCTTGCTTCAAGGCCCGAAGCCTATTTTCGGCTGTGGACTGCTGGTCTGGGTCAGCATATAACACACCCATAGCCTGAAAAAAGGAAGTAACGGAGTGCAGGGCAGCATCATCTGGAGGCAGGCTAAAGGCCCATGATTGGGGATCTCCTTGCAAAAGGGAGATAACTAACCCCACCCGTTGGGTCTCGGTGCCCGAGGACCCAGGTCTCAATCTGAAGTACAGCTCGCAGGAGTTTTTAAAATTGGAGAATCTGGCTCGGTCTCCAAAAAATTTCTCTGGTAACGGGACCTTCGGCTCCGACACGTGAGGTGGTACAGCGGATGCAGGAATCTGCCTGGTTTCTTGATTGGCCACTCTCTGGGCAAGTTGATTTATAGCTGTGGCCATAGCCTGTACTTGCTGTACCAGGTCATCCATGAAGGCCTGTGATAATATCACGCTCCCGGAACCATAATTTACCACTTGGACAACTCCAGCTCTCTTGGTAAGGACCTCAACCCCCAATCTCCGCAGCCAGCTTCACCTATAGGAGCCCCCGCTTGCCGAGACGCAGAGCACGCCTGCTCGGGATCGGTTGCCCCCAGGACTTTATGGCTCAAAGGTTGAGGTCTTACGGTACAGAGTACTGGAGAGCCCGCGGCTGGAAGTGGAATCGGGTAGCCGGTATGTGAGCGTATGGTGGGAGTCCAAGGACAGGCAAGGGTCGGTAACTGGAGTGAAGATCAAGGATGGTCAAACAAGCGAGGGTCGGCAACAGGAGTGGAGATCACGGATGGTCAAACAAGCGAGGGTCGGCAACAGGAGTGGAGATCACGGATGGTCAAACAAGCGAGGGTCGGCAACAGGAGTGGAGATCACGGATGGTCAAACAAGCGAGGGTCGGCAACAGGAGTGGAGATCACGGATGGTCAAACAAGCGAGGGTCGGCAACAGGAATGGAGAGCACGGATGGTCAAACAAGCGAGGGTCGGCAACAGGAGTGGAGATCACGGATGGTCAAACAAGCGAGGGTCGGCAACAGGAGTGGAGATCACGGATGGTCAAACAAGCGAGGGTCGGCAACAGGAATCTGGATCAATATCAGGGATTAACAATGGCTAGGGTCTAGGCGCTATCACAGGCAACAACCAACTGCGGGGAAAAGAGCTTTATAGGGACAGACATAGGAGGGAAGGTATTGTGATTGGTGCACACAGGATCATGATAATGATTGGCCAGAACAAGGAGTGCACAACAGGAGGGGGCGTGTCCCCCCACTGAACCCAGGGCTCATTGGCCCTTCATATGGAATAGAGGACGTGCCGCCCAGCTGGGCTCATAGGCCCTTTAACTGAAAAGGGGGCGTGCCCCTTTTTAATTTATTCACCTCCTCCGGCGGCCACGCTGAGTGCAGCGCCGCCGGAGGGCATAGAAGGAACGTGCTCGCGCACCCGCGCGAGCACGTGTGCAGATGCCGGACACGCCGGCAGGAGGAGAAGGAGGGGGCGCGCCGCCCGGCGCGGCCGGCGCCTGGATGGCGGGGCGACGGGGACACCGCTGGAACGCGGCACAGGTAAGCTGATCGTGACACTATACCTTCACTCTCTGGTCTGTCCCTATAAAGCTCTTTCCCCCTCAGTTGCCTGTTGCCTGTGATAGCGCTCAGTACCTTGTCTTGTGAAGTTATTGATTCCGTTTGCCGACCACCGCCTGAACCGACCATTCTCGATCTGAACCCCTGTTGCCGACCACCGCCTGTACCGACTATTCTTGATCTGAAACCCTGTTGCCGACCTCCGCTTTGAATCTTGACCACGAGTTGCCTAATCCTTTGTACTGCCACGATCTCTGTCTTCCCGCTGTCGACCTCTGGCCTGTCTCTGGACTTCCGTCACCCACGCTCTTGCTATTGGTTCTCCAGACCTCCCACATATAAGCTTACATCCTTTGAGCCATTAAGTCCTGGGGGCAACCGATCCCGGGTAGGCGTTTCTTGCGTCCCGGCAAGCGGGGGCTCCTAAAGGTGAAGCTGGCTGTGGAGATTGGGGGTTGTGAACTTATCAAGAGGGCTGGAGTTACCCCGAGTGTGACAATCTGTTTTTATTGAAACATACAAGCGGAAACAATACATAGTCCCTGGTTCGGTACAGAGTAAGACCTTAGACGCGATAATCCAGAGAACATTTTAACAGAAAAGGGTTCAAAACAACAACCATAGGAGTCATATCACACAACAGAGAAGCCCCACGCACAGCCACCGTTCCCCGGGTACCTGGGTAATGAGGATAAGAGACTCCGCTGCAAAGATGTACTAACTAATGTACCTAACAAGGATAGAAAAAGGAGAAAAGATAGAGGGAAAGCGGGAAGAGAAGAGGGAAGGGTAGTCTTGACTCCACTTAATCCGTTGCCCGACCCATCTGAGAGCTTGACAAACCTCCACAGCAACTCCTGCAAGAACCTAGCCCCAGAGGCGGTCAATCAAAACATTACCCTAGCTGGTTAAGCCTATCTTTAAACCTATCCGAGTCCCGTAGAACTTCCCAACAAGTCCAGGTCAGCGCATACTTGTCCCTAAGCCCCTTATCTCCCAAGATCAGTTCCTCTGCCCGCCTAATCCGTTCCAGATCTGTCAACCATTCCCGTAAAGAGGGAATCTCTTGTGATTTCCAGTGTCTGGGGATCACTGCTCTTGCAGCCGATAAGAAGTACCGGAGTATATCTGTCCTGTAACGTGATTCTGGTCCCTCCCATAAGGAGAGAAGAGTTAACTGGGGGGGATTCCTGATTGATTCTCCGGTGGTATCCGTATAAATGCTCAGCACCCTATCCCAGAAGGAGCGTATGGCTGGGCAACCCCACCAAATGTGAGTCATATCGCCCACCTTATTAAGGCATCGCCAACACAGGTCCGAGGAGAGGGGAGCAAATCTCTTGATGTCCGATGGGCATCTATACCATCTGGAGACAATCTTGTAGCTCCTCTCCTGCGGGGACCCCTCCACCACCGCCTTATGCGCCAGGTAAAACATCTTAGCTTGATCCTCTTCAGAGAGGGACATACTCAGCTCACTCTCCCATCTCGGGATAAAACCCAACGGCCCCGTATGAATATAGTTCACCAGGGCGGAGTAAAACCAGGAGAGGGAATGGGGTGCGGGGGACGCAGAGGAGAGAAGCCCCTCCATCTCCGACAATGGGCCATCCATGTTACACTTCACCTTTAACGCCGACATGAATGCCGCCAACTGTCCATGTAACCAGGACAGCTGAACCCCGTGATTCTGCTCCCTCAACTCGCCCAAGGACGAGAGCCCCCACCCCCCCCCCCACTCAGCAACTGACCCAGCCTCGGGGCAGTCTCGGCCTTCCAGCCCAGGAAAGACTCCACACCCACCCCGGGTTCAAAACCTGGATTTCCCAGAATTGGCATTAAAGGGCCCGGGCGTCTCACAAGCTGGCCTTTAGCTGTCATGCGGTCCCACAATGTAATCAAATGCTGAGTCAAAAACGGCAAAGACCTAAGCCATTTTCTTGGCTGGGGGCCTGTCCATGGCAGAGAGACCAGCGGCAATGGGGAGAGCTCCTTCTCGATGGTGACCCAAATTTTATTTGTGTCCTGATGGGCCCAATCTAGCATTCTCATTAGGACCGCCGCTGCATGGTAAAGCTTAAGGTCTGGCATGCCAAGACCTCCTTTCGTTTTATGCTGAGACAAGGTACTAAAACGGATCCGTGGTTTTGAGACCCCCCCAAACGAATTTGAGGAAAGCAGATTTTAGAATTTTGAAAAAACTGCTGGGGGAACTATAGGGGCAGTTTGAAAAATATACGAAAAGCGAGGAAGGATGTCCATCTTAATCACATTTATCCTACCACACCACGATAAAGGTTTTCTGTTGTATTGTTTAAGATCACTGATTGTTTTGTTCAGCAGTGCAGCATAGTTCAGCTCGTAGATTTTTGCTAGGTCATTTGGGATCTGAACACCCAAGTATTTAATTCTCACTGATTTCCATTTGAATGAAAAGCTACTTCTGAGACCAGCCACCACTGACGAAGATAAGGTAAGGTTAAGGGCCTCCGACTAATTAATTTTAAAATTACTCGCCTTTTCGAGTAGCTCGAATTCCTTTAAAACGAGGGGGAGGGACATCACAGGGGTGGTCAAATGCAGAAGCAGATCATCTGCATATAGGGATAATTTGTGCTGTCTACCCCCACCTCTATTCCCTTTATGTCCGGATTGTTTCTCAGAGCCGGCGCCAAATGTTCTATCGTGATGATGTACAAAAGTGGTGACAGGGGGCAACCCTGGCGAGTGCCATTACCAATGGAGAAGGGGGCTTGACAAAATACTGTTCGTCCTGACTGAGGCCGTGGGATCCTTATATAGCGCCATAATTTTCCCTAGTAGAGACGGGCCAATTCCAATCTGTTGACGTGAAGCCTGAAGAAAATCCCATCCCACACGATCAAAAGCCTTCTCTGCATCACACGAAAGCAAGCAGGCGGGGATTCCCCTGGTCTTCACATAAGAGATCAGAGTTAGAAGCTTGTTTGTATTGTCACGTGCCTCTCTGCCAGAGACAAACCCCACCTGGTCAGGGTGAATGATGTTAGGGATCTGTGATTGAAGGCGACCAGCTATTAATTTGGCAAAAAGCTTAACATCAACGTTTATTAACGAAATGGGGCGATAACTACCGCACACCGTGGGGTCCTTGCCGGGTTTAGGACTAATGGTAATCGTTGCCGCTAATGACTGCTTGGGAAACGGTAACTCCGGAACCCACTGAGTTGAAGACCCTTGTATAACTTTGAGTACCTCCGACACCGCGAAAGGGGCCTCCAAGAACTCGATCTCCTCCTGTGGAATCCTGGGAAGCGGGGTTCTGCCAATATATTCCTGGACGGCCGCATTTGCAGTAGGCTCGGCCCCGCGGGTGGAGGAGCTGGGTAGATTATACAAAGAGCTATAGTAATCCCTGAAAGCCCCCGCTATACTCACTGGATTGGAGGTCTTAACATTCCCCTGCAATTTAACGCTGGGGATGTATGAGGCTGAACTACGAGGGTGAAGTAGTCTAGCTAGTAATCTGCCTGGCCTGTTGGCACTCTCATAGAACATAGCTCCCAGCCTGTCCCTGTGGCGCAGGTAGCACTGATTGTATAGACTTGGAAGGTGAGAGCTTGTGATCATGTTCTAGGCTTTGGATCTGAGCTAACGTCTGCTTGATAAGAGCGGATCTCTCCCTTTTAAGCCTAGATCCGTGCTGAATAAGAATACCCCTTAAAACGCATTTTAGCGCTTCCCATTGAATGGGGAGGGAGGTGCTGTCACTTACGTGGTCAGATAGAAAATGCTCTATGGTGCTTTCAACCGCTGCCAGACAGACCCCGTCTTTTAGCAAGTTATCGTTAAGGCGCCAGTCCCACCTACTTGGGTACAGTCTGGGTAGCTCGAAGGACAGGAAGATTGGGGTGTGATCTGACCAGAGAAAATTCCCAATGCTGGCCTTTGGTTCCCAGGACATAGCGTGATGACTTAACAGAATATAGTCTATACGACTATACGAGTTGTTCGCATTGGAGAAAAACGTATAGTCTCTAGAACCCGGGTGCAGGGCTCTCCACACGTCAACCAACCGGAGGTCTGACAACATACACTTTAGCTTCTTAAGCCCGGACAGAGGGATGGAAGATTTGCCACATTTATGGAGGTCGTACAAAACTTTAAATCTCTTCTCGGGGGCATTGAAACCCTTCACGTTAAATGAGCAGACAGTTAAATTTGCCATCCTTACCTTACGTTACCCCCAGTGACTGGAAGGAAGGGAAGCCGTCAAGTGGAGATTATGAGTGGGGGACGGTCGGGGACCTCTGTAAGGAGAGAAAAGGGGAAGGGAGGGATAAAGCGCAGAAGACAGCAGCAGAAAAGAGAGGGAAAAAAAAGAGGGGGAAACAACCAATAACAAGGAAAACACAACTTACTATGTCACAACAATAGTTAATCTAACTGAAATCTACTAGACACAGCAAGTAAAACAACCAACACGTCTAGCGCACTGATACGCCAGATCCCCTAACGCTTCCCCAGGTATTTCCCGAGGAGGGTAGGGGATCACCTAAGTGGGGGGAAGTGGAAGGCAATAACCTGTGAGAGCTGCCCAGGTCTCCGAGGTGGTCTCCGAGATAGCCAATACACCCGATAATGCCACTACGACCTGAGTATCTCTCAAGGGGGACCATATAGACAATCGTCATCCCGACCTCCTCCAATAAAGGAGCTGGAGATGCTACATAACAGCATACTGGCAGAACCCCGAGACCAACATGGAGAGGCGATCCGCCCGGACGGGGAGATTGGGTCATCATGTGCCCCCCCCCCCCCGGCCGCACCTGGGGGGTTAAGGCACCACGGGGGGAACCCGACCCGGACAAGATGGAGTCAGAGTCTCTCCCAGAGGGGGACGGCACGCCTGTATTCCCCCAGCCAGCATCCACCTGGGAGCGCACAGGAGGACGAGCGTCGCCATGCGGAGGGGGACATCCGATTACAGGGGGACGGTCCAGGAACATCATCCATCTCCTCTTCTTGATGAGCCCACTCATCCAGGTAAGTCCCATGCATCTGGGGCCGGGAGAGGTGCCCCTGTTTATTCCCCCCATCAGGATGCTGGAGTGAAGGGGAGGGCTGCGGTTTATCCCCAGGGGGACCTGTATTCAGCCCTTGATCAGGCAGGGGGATTGAGTGGCCCCTGTTGTCTCCCTCCCTGGGGGCGCCGAGTGATCCAGCCTGCAAGCCCAGCCTCCGCTCCCTGGTGCTTAAACTTGAGCTGCGGCGGGGTCTCATCCCCGACTGGGCGCAGCAGCTGTCACTTCCCCCCTCCGGACTCAGCGGCCGCATGCCACAGAAGTGGTCTCCACCGCAGTCCCCACCAAAGGGTAGGCGGTATAGGCTGATGGTGAGCCTTTCTGGGATGCCCCTCCCACTTCATTGCCCCGTGTAGTGGTGGGTCCTGTACAGAGGGCCGCCATCCTCTCTCATTCTCCCTGTTGCCTTCGGGGGGAAAAAAGGGGGGGGGGGTGAGTGTGTATAGTGATTCGACTAGATACGTGGTGTCAGCCACCGCACTGACTTGTCTTTTTACTTTTACAATTGCTGCCGCCGCGCATGTCCTTCATTTGGATGTTCGCGCCGGGCTGCGGCGTTACCTCAGATGCTTCTGCGTTCTCATTGGCTGCTTGTCTATGAGCTTCGCGCTCTTCGGGGGGAGCCTGGCCTGCGTTCGAGGTTGGCTCTGCGCCATTTTGTCAGGTCACACGCGCGTGTGACGGTTCTACCTACCGCGGTCCGTAAGTGCCCTCGCGGGCGGCTTTATGCTCATTCCTTACTGTGTATGGTTTTGACGACCCTTCTTCTCATTGTGTCTTTCAGATGGGTGAATCCAGTGGCTTCTCCCGGCCCGGTGTAATTGATAGTTGGGCCTAGTATAATTACTCCCACTTCCCTAGCAGGTCATTGGGGCATCCAGGGTTGCTTTACAGCATCAATCCCTACTGGCATATCATGCCTTTTTATCACCATATGGAGGCATCTCAGGATAATATGACCGGGGTTACTTCGGGGCAAGCCCGGCTGTGTGTAGCTTGTGGGGTCTCACCTATCAGCGGTGACAGCGCACGGGCCTGTGTTCCTTGCGCACAGCAGGCGCTAACGTTGCAACCCGCCCCTCCGGTGGCTGGGCCTACACCTCGTCTCACTTCACCTACTCCCCCAAGCTTGAGTCTCACTCCCATTGCATTGCATGCAAGCGGGGATTCTCAACCTGATGTGTCTGCTAGACTGGCCAGTGTTGAAAAATTGATTGCTAATACTTTAGCGCGTAAGTCCACCGCCAAAATGCGTCACTTAACCCCTGATGCCACCCTTTTCCCTATGGAGTCTGATGAGTTTTTGCATCTATGTGGCTACACCCCCTCGGACGAAGGGGAGCTGTTCTCTGATTCAGGGTCATCTGACGAGAGACCCAGGGGTCCTGACGATTCTGGCTCTGACTCCTGGGCCCCGGATGATACCCCGGTTCAGATTTTTGAGGTTCTGTCCATCTCTCCCCCTGTTGCGCCTCCCAGGCAAAGGAGTGAGCTTTTTCATACTGTTAAGGCTCGTTTGGAATTTCCGGAGCAAACCCATTTTAATAACCTCGTGCTTAAGGAGTGGGAACGTCCCAGTAGACTTCCCGGTATACCTAAGAGTTGGGACAGAAAGTATCCCTTTCCTGCTGATATGGTCAAGCGCTGGTCATCGCCTCCCGAGGTAGATGCTCCTATTCTAGGGCTGTCTAACACCTCTATTATGCACTCCCCTGACTCTACTACTCTGCGGGATGCAGAGGACCGGCGCATTGACCAATTGGCGTGCCATGCCTTTGCATTTGTGGGGATGGCGCTGAGCCCGGTTTGCGCCTCGGCCATAAAATCAGTGGCACTCAGGGCCCTGATCAGAAGTGTACTTGATGGTGCTCCTGATGATTTGCCACCTGATATGTTTAATGCACTGTCTAACTGTGATGTGTTTGTAAACTTTATCCTATCTGCCTTGGATGATGCCATTAGGATGAGTGCGAGAACTTCTGTCTTGGTGGTAGCTATACGCCGCGCGGTTTGGCTGCGCCAGTGGGCTGCTGACCATGCTGCAAAGAAGGCCCTTACTGGACTTCCATTTAAGGGGCTACACCTGTTTGGGGACCGCCTAGACCTTTTTGCGAAAGGAGGTAAGTTACCCCAGCGCAGGCGGCAGTCTCTGCCTTTTCGGGGCCAGGGCTCCCTTTCCCTCCCCTACCGTGGTGCTAAGCAAGGAAAAGGGGTGCCTTTCGCGGGGGTGCTGATTCCTGGCATAGGAGCAGAGGATGGCGTCCTGGCTCCTCCTGGGGGGTCTAAGTCCAAATCCTCTCCCAAGCCCCCTCAGGCATGACGGGGCGCCCTCTCCCGTCAGGGTGGGGGGATGGCTACAGCTCTTTGGTCACATCTGGAGGCATAACGTCTCAGACCGGTGGATTCAGGAGGTAGTGTCCTCTGGTTACAAGATAGAGTTTGCTGTGCGGCCTCCCCCAAGATTCATCAGGTCGGGATCCCCCAGGACACTGCCTCAGCTCAGGTTTTGATGCAGGCCGTGCAAGGCCTTCTGGGTCATTTGCAGGGTCCCCTTAAGAGAAAGAGGAAAGGGGTTCTACTCCAACCTTTTCACAGTTCCCAAAAAAGATGGGTCAGTCAGGCCCATTCTGGATTTAAAGATCCTCAACAAATTTGTCAGGAACAGGCGATTTCGCATGGAAACTCTGCGCTCGGCCATCAGCTCCCTGCGCCCAGGGGATTTCATGACGTCTGTGGACATCAAAGACGCTTACCTTCACATCCCTGTGTTTTCAGGACACCAAAGGTTCCTCAGATTTGCGCTGGAAGATCAACATTACCAATTTGTGGCACTTGCCATTTGGCCTTGTAGCGATAACCCTTATCGCCGGAGGGCTTCACCGCCCGAGACGTCCTTTCCCAATGGTGAGAGGTGCTGCAGGAGTCCCAGAGTCGTCCGTGAGGAACCAGGAACAGCCCTTACAAGGGCTAGTGAATTGTAATATAGCGTTTCCCCCAATAAGAGACAGAACTTCAGTATTGAGGGTGAAGGTGAAGTGTCTTTATTAGTGCCACTCTAGGCCTTATATACACAAGTCTCCATGCAATGACAACCACACTGACCAATAGCAGCAGGGCACACAATCCCTCAACTCTGCCGGTGACGCAATCAGTAGAACAATAGCAGGCTGTAATACACTCAATCAGGACAATGCCATTGACTGTGACGTAATCAACAATACACAATGGCAGTCAAAATACAATGACATTGCCTGTAACAGTATCAAAATATAATGACATTGTCATTGTCTGGAACCTAATTAAGAAAAGGCCAGTGAATGACCCGGTGGGCAATGGAATAGTGATGACACCCAAAAGACAGAGCCTCTCTCACAGGCCTCACCTCAGCTCCCAGAGTGTTCACCAAGGTGCTGGCGGGGGTGATGTCTCTGATGAGGTCAAGGGGCATCCGCGTGCTGCCCTACCTGGACGACATACTCATCTCCTCCCGGTCTCTACAGCAGGCAGAGTTGGACACTCAGCTGGTGGTGTCCACCCTGGAGTCCTTTGGCTGGGTGATCAATCACCCCAAGTCCTCTCTGTCCCCTTCCTCGGTGACCCCGTTCCTGGGAATGATTCTGGATACGGTTCAGTCAAGGATATTCCTTCCTCAACAGAAGGTGGAAGCTCTAACTGCGCAGGTGAGGTTCCTGCTGTCATGCCCCCAGCCCTCCCTCAGGTAGGGAATGCAGTTGGTGGGCCTGATGGTGGCGTGCTTCGAGGCGGTGCCTTTTGCTCAGTTCCATTTGAGGCCTCTTACAACTTCACCTTCTGTCAGTTTGGGACAAGGACCCAACGTCCTTGGATGGGGTCTGTGTGCTCCCCCCCTTGGTCAGGCGGTCCCTTTCGTGGTGGCTGGACCCCAGGAACTTGCTGGGGGGCAGGTCCTTTCTGGCCCCTCCTGGGAGGCGGTCACCATGGATGCCAGTCTGTCAGGATGGGGGGATTCTGGAAGTCCCTGCGGTTCCAGGGGAGGTGGGGCCCTCAGGAGGCCCTCTCGCCTATCAACATTTTGGAATTATGGGCGATCAGATTGGTACTGGATCAGTTGACCAATCACCTGCGGGGTCTGTCTGTGCAGGTGCGCTCAGACAACAGGACAGCGGTTGCCTACATCAACCATCAGGGAGGGACCCGGAGCAGGGGGGCCCTCCAGGAGGTGTCGCGGATTCTGACATGGGCGGAGGCCAATGTTCAATGCATTTCGGCTGTGTACATCCCGGGGGCAGAGAATCTACTGGCAGACTCTGAGCAGGGGGACCTCTCGTCAGGGAGAGTGGTCCCTCTGCAACAGGGTATTCCAGTCCCTGTGTCACCGTTGGGGTCTACCAGATGTGGATCTGTTTGCGTCTCGTCATAATCACAAGCTCCCGGCCTTTGTCTCCCTGTCTCAAGATCCTCTGGCCTTGGCCACAGATGCTCTGTCCATGTCATGGCAGGAATTTCGGCTCCTGTATGTCTTTCCCCCGTTCCCCCTGCTGGGCAGGGTCCTGCGCAAGATTGCTCTGGAAGGGGTGCCAGTGATTCTGGTGGCCCCCAGGTGGCCAAAAAGAGTGTGGTTCGCAGACGTGGTGCAGATGGCAGTAGACCAGTACGTTCTGCCAGGGGTGCCAGATCTGCTCACTCAGGGCCCCTTACGCCATCCCAATTTACAAACTCTGGCTTTGACGGACTGGCTGCTGAGACCTCCATCTTGATGGAGAAAGGCTGCCTCGGTGGTTGAGACCATGGCTAGGAAGAAAACTTCTTCTTCCATCTATTATAGGGTATGGCGTACCTACATTGACTGGTGGGAGTCTAGGTCTGTCGGGTGTTCTCAGTTCCCAGGGTTCCCTGAGTTCTTACAGCATGGGTTGGAGTCGGGTCTCCAACTCAGTACTCTGAAGGGTCAGGTTTCTGCCCTGTCTGTCTCCTTTCAGAAGTCTTTTGCTCAGCATTCTTTGGTTAAGACTTTCTTTCAGGGGGTTACTCATGTGCGTCCCCCACGAAAACCTATGGTCCATGTTTGGGATTTGACCTTGGTTTTGTCTGCCTTGCAGGGTGCTCCCTTTGAACCTATTCAGGATGCTGCACTGACTGTACTTACCCTCAAGGTTGTCTTTCTGGTGGCTATTACTTCGGTCAGGCATGTGTCTGAGCTGACGGCTCTGTCTATCCAGCCCCCATACTTTGAGAGACACCAGGATAAGGTGGTGTTCCGCTTTAAGCCGGACTTTTTTCTCATGAATTGAATTTTTTACTACCATTAAATTTTTTTCAACTCCTAGGCCCTTATTCATCAAGGGTAAGCGTCAGGTAGCGCCTTGTAAACGACAGGTAGCGGCACGTGAACGATGGCCACAGCACGCAATTACACATTTATCAAGCGGAGTCTGGTGAGCGACAGGAACAACGCCATGTAGAGTCCGATTCATCATTATCCCAGCCTCAGCGTACAGTGCCGGCGTTCACAGGGCCGTATTTACCACTAGAAAAAGGTAGGCACGTGCCTAGGGCGGAGCTACAGATAGGGGGGGTACAGAGCGGAGGCCAGCAAAACTTGCATGCAGTGGTGCTCCCTTGGTCGGCGATGTGGGGACGCAACCCCAGTCCAACCCGCCCTTGCTCGTAGCCGCCACCTGTCTCCTTCCTATGACAGGAGCGGCATGCCAGCAACGTGTGGGACTTGGGGGCGTGGCCTTGCCAGGTGCCCACGCCCCCGTTTCAGCTCTTTGCCACTACTGCTACCGTCACAACTGTATGGGCAATCCCCCAGCCCTCCCCGCCCCTGCTCACTGCCGTCATCTGTCTCCCTCCTATGACAGGAGCGGCGTGCCAGCTAAGTGTGGGAGTTGGGGGAGTGGTCTCGCCAGCCAGGGGCATGAGTCCCGTGAGGGCATCAAAGTGCGACCTGGGTGCTAGACAGATGAGCAGAGACGCACCCAGAAGAAATTGTATGTTGCTCTTCTCTCCCAAGCTACTGTGGACTGCGATCCTGGCAGCACTTTAAGGCTGCACTGTAGTCTCTCTGTCTCTTCAGTCAGCAGCACAGGAGCCTGCACGTCTAAAGGGCATCTGGGATGCAGTGCAGTGTGAGTGTGTGAGGGCAGCATGGGGCTATGTAATGCTGCCCTGACACAGCGCCCCCCCCCCCTGCCCCCTCCCTCACTAGCAAGTATCTTCGGAGCAGTGTGATTCCCTCCTCCTTCCCTCAGCTCAGCTCAGTGTGTGGGCTGCCGGCTACACTGCAGCTCGAAGATCATCTTACTCCTCTGCGCAGCGCTCTGCCGTCCATTATTTCCAGCAGCACAACAAGGTACTAGCACACATGTTAAAGTGGACCAAAATCCAGGATTTTGACTATTTGGGGTTTTGGTCCACTCCCCTGGGTGCCCTGCTATGTGAAACCCCCCCAGATCACTCTCAGCAACTCACCTGACCACGGTCCTACGGCACATGCGCGCCTGCTCATCCAATCGGCACGCTTGAAGCCGCTGAGGTATGGATGTCTAACCCGACGTCTAAGGTCAGCGGCTCCAAGCACGCTGGCGGCCGCATCTCGCGCTTCCCTCTAACAGGTTGGAAGAAAAATTTATGGACAGCACCAGTATTTGTATATGTAACCGTATATACGGGCGTGCTCACTTAACTTGGTAAATAAACAGCAAAACCCCCCAAAAATTTTTTCTATGTGGGGTCCCCACACACCCCAAAACCATTTACCAAGACAGAATGGAAAAGAATTAGGGCACTACCATCTAAATGAATAATATGAAAATAATTTTATTTAGAGTAACATGTAAGTCTAAAAAAACACAAGACAATACATATTAAAAGAACACATACATCACGTATAACCACAGCACACCAGGGGGCGCCAGAGTACCATCTGAAATATCATAACATTAAAGTTCCATGGAAAATATGCTCTAGGCTGGTAATATTAAATGAAAAAGTGCAATAATACAATTTACTAGTAAAGCCAATTATTTAAAATATGTGCAAAGCTAGATAATGTGCAAAATAGCTCAGGGAATAATAATAATAAAGTGCATGTGCAACACAAAACAAATCTACTCTAAAAAACAATCAGAACCAGCCGAGATGGTTGGAAGACACATGGAACAATCTATAAAGGTAAACACACCAACTGGACCTACCCCTGCTGAATGTCCGCCAAGTTAAAACCCTCCTCCCCCCCCAAGGGCAATGGGCGCCGCACCGCAACACAGGTGCTGCATAATAGGAATAGACGTGACTGCAAATGTATGGGGCAATGCTGGCTGGACATTGGTTGCTGTGTGACACACCCCGGCCAGAAGTGCGCCAACACAGCAAATGCGCTCCAGCGTTGCCCGGCTGGAAGTGCGTCACACAGCAACACGATGGTGGAACATGAGGTCCAAACCAAACATACCCAGCAGTCACGCCCATAATCCACCACAAATAAAATAGCACTATTGCCGAATATGTGTGATGTGCGGAACACCGCATCTGCAGCATTATAATGAAACAGCAGTAATAGTATCTGTGTGTATGCCCACAGCGAAGGAAGGGGAGGGGGAGCAGCAAGTACGACCCCGTGCGTGCATTATTAATGTTCACACCAAGGCCCAGTCACATTTAGTTACGCCACTGGCCATAGTCCCTGTTAAAGTGGACCAAAAGCCATTTTTGCTGCCCCCTGGTTTTGGGTTGCTTAAAGCGGAACAAAAGCGGAACAAAACCAGGGATTTTGATCCAAATTGGGATGCCCCACTGTGTGTAACCCCCAGGTCACCCACAACTTACCTTTCTGCTCTTCCCATGGCGTATGCGCAGGCTCTTGTTTAATCAGTGCTTTATGGTGTCCATACTAATGCACTGCATAAAGCATTGTTTTGGACTGAGCACCGCCATAGGGAGCGGTCACATCGCGGGTTTCTCCGCAGTTTAAGGTGTGCTGCCATGCCCAGCCTATCTGAATCGCCTCAGCTGCAGGGATGCAGGAGTTCAGACATTGGGCATTCTGAAAAGGGATGCCCCTGGTGCACTTAGCTGGGGGGGGGGGCGCAAGCACAAATAGTGCCTAGGGCAGCATGAACTAAATACAGCCCTGCCTATAGTCACTTTCCTTATGGGAACCACCTGGACCCCAATGTCCTTAGTTTGACACTGTCAGCCCCCCCCCCCCCATTAAATGTGAGGCATAAAATAATAAAAAAAATAAAATAAAAACTCTTTACCTTGCACTGCCGAGTCCGTAGCTGCTCCACATAAGATATGCTTCAGCCTCGCATCATCTGGAGAGGTGAGAGGCGGGGGCGGCCAGTGGGCAAGCAAGTGGACGGGAGGCAGGTGGGGCCGGTGGCACGTGTGAGCACCACCACAGAGACACTGAGCTCTGTCCAGCTGGCTGCCTCTGTTGTCTGGTGACGGTGAGGGTATTCTCAAGCTATTATTCACCAGGAAATGAAAGCACCCACTGCAGGGCTGAGGCCTGGTCTCCCCCCCCCCCCGATGGTGGCCCTGCCCCAAGATAGCCAAGAACAACTTACTTCTTCCTTGTTCCTACGGTAAATGTGCGGGCGTGCAGCCATTCAGAGCCGTTTGCCATGTTGACTTAATTTGGCTTGACTTCTATGTCGACTTCTATTGACTTCTTGGAGGAGGACCATGCACACATGCCACCAAGTTTTGTTCCGCTTTGAAGAGGACCTACACCATAATTCACATTTAGGCTGCTACATTCCCTAAATATGGAGATCATGTCCTGTTAATAGTCACCAGTGGGCACATCAGCCTTTAAAGCACGAAACACATTTGAATTTAAACCATCTCTCAAACAGTCAAAGTATTATTACAGGGAACACCTAGTGCGGAATAGGGCCTTCTAGAAAACCTGTAAATTAAACATAGTAAAGAAGAGACTAACAAAGTGCAGGGGTGAACAAATTGTCCACTTTTGTCAATTCCTCATAGTTATTACCAAGCAAGCATACATCAAATAAATAGCCTGTGAGTGGGGGACTCATTTTAAAGGGACTTTCCTGGCAAAGTGTAGAAACTTTTATTTATCTATCGCCTTACCTTCTCATGGCTGCCCTCTCCCTTCCTGTCAGTGCACAGCGGCACCTGGAAGGAGAAATGAGGCACTGAGTTGTGGCACGCCTCCTGATTTCCCTTGCTATAAACCACCAAACATAGCACTTGACTGGTGGTTTATAGCTTCGTCCCGTTGGTCTACTGCTCGGTCTTACAGCGTGAGCTATCCCTTCTACCTGCTTCCCTTTCAGTGCCTTCACCCTCAGCGTGCTGCACCTATTTGTCATATGAATAGCCCATGAGTGCTGTGTGGCTGTCAATGTGACTAGCTGTCACAATCACACCAGTGTAACATCATGCCTCCAAACTTTTGAAAACCGGAAAAAGGGACACGCGTAGCGCGGTGCAGAACATTTTTGCAATTAAATCATGCCCACAGCCACACCCTTAAAGGTAAACACCACCCCGGAATTACCTAATAATAATAAAATTAATAATACCCACACAAGCACGCAGACAAGCCCATAACCTAAAGGGCGACAGGGGTTAAAAAATGCCCCGGGACTTTTTGGGGAACACTGGTCCTGCTGTACTTTTCCTGGTCCAGTATAGTCACATCATAAATATACATATACCATATTATTTGCTCCATAAGATGCAACAGAAAATAAACAGAGAGAGGAGCTCACAGCACACCTTGCAGTCCAGTTCCAGCTTCAAGATTGAAACTTTGGTTTGTGAGAAGTATATAGGCCGGGAGGAGCCACGCCTATGTTCTTGCAGTCCATGCCCAATGGCCAAGTTAACCCAATAGTTACTAAATTCCTCTGATGGCCAGAAGTAAAATGGAAAAGAAAAAAAAATACCATTTTGTGAATACTCACCTGTAAAATGGGTATTATAAGTATGTCACACACCCCACTTCAAACATTAATAATTACACTAGGGTTAACGCACCGCTAGGTGGCAGCATTGCAGAGAATCTCCAAAAACTTCAACAGGCCCCTCCCGGTCTATACATACCTGGTACCTCCCAAGAACCTCCCAGTATTAGAACAGCAGTAAGACAAGGTACCAGAACCAAACAATGTAACCCTCAACGTAAAGAACTAAACTTCACCAAATAAAGAGCCAGGATACCGAAAAGGGCGGGTGAAGTGGGGTGTGTGACATACTTATAATACCCATTTTACAGGTGAGTATTCACAAAATGGCATTATTCTAAGTATGTCACACACCCCACTTCAAACATTAATAATTACACTAGGGACATCCAACAGCAGTGTCCAGAAAAGGGTGGGTATCCGAACAGGCAATAACGCAGAAAAAACTCAAACCACTGCAGCCTGCAAAACCTTGCGGCCAAAAACAGCATCCGCTGAGGCCCGCACATCAACCTTATAGAACTTAGAAAAAGTATGAACAGAAGACCAAGTTGCAGCCTTACACACTTGTTCAACCGAAGCCTGGTGCTGAAAAGCCCAGGACGCACCAACCGCACGAGTAGAGTGAGCAGTAACGCGGAAAGGAGGATCCTTCCCTTTAGCCGAATAAGCACCAACAATGGCCTGACAAATCCATTTACTAATGGAAGATTTGGCCGGAGCCAAACCCTTCCTAGGCCCACATGGCACAACGAAAAAGGCATCAGTCTTACGAAAAGAAGACGTAGCACATAGATAGTACCTGACACAACGTACCACATCCAAGCAGTGCAAAGCACTCTCCTTGACATTCTTAGGCTTAGGACACAAGGAAGGAAGAACAATGTCCTGGTTAAGATGAAAAGCAGAGACCACTTTAGGGAGAAAATCTGACTTGTATCGAAAAACCACTTTGTCCTGATGATCCTCAAAATAAGGAGCCTGAATAGACAAAGCTGCCAACTCTGAAACACGCCGAACCGAAGTGATGGCCACCAGAAAGGCAACCTTCTGAGTAAGAATGGACAAAGCAACATCCCGCAAAGGCTCAAAAGGAGGAGCCTTAAGAGCAGAAAGAACCAAATTCAAATCCCACACTGGGAGCAAAGGCTTCCTAGGAGGCCGCACATGCGAAACCCCCTGGAAAAAAGTCTTGACCAAGGAATGACTAGCAAAAGATTTCTGGAAAAAAATAGACAAAGCAGAAACCTGCCCCTTCAAGGTACTCAGCTGAAGACCGGAGTCCAGCCCCGACTGAAGAAACTCCAAAATCCTAGACACAGAAAAGACCCGGCAAGGCAAAGACCTAGCCTCACACCAATCAATATAAGATCTCCAATACCTGTAATAGATGAAAGAAGAAGATCTCTTCCTGGCACTAATAAGAGTCCGAATGACCGCATCCGAAAGACCCTCCTCCTTTAAGATGGAGGTTTCAGCAGCCAAGCCATCAAAGCCAGCGTTTGTAAACTGGGGTAACATAGTTGACCCTGAGTGAGAAGATCTGGCCGAAGAGGCAGATCGAACTGATCCACGGCCAGACGAACGATGTCTGCGAACCACACCCGCCTTGGCCACCTTGGAGCCACGAGAATGGCGGGAACTCCCTCCAGAACCAACTTTCGCAGAACCCTGCCTAGCATGGGAATCGGAGGGAACAGATAAAGAAACCCCAGGTCCCTCCAGCTCAGGGCCATGGCATCCGCCGCCAGAGCCAGAGGATCCTGAGACAGCGACACGAATGTCGGAAGCTTGTGATTGTGATGAGAGGCAAACAGATCCACCTCCGGCGTCCCTCACCGGATACAAAGCGACCGAAACACCTGGGGATGGAGAGACCATTCCCCCCGGCGAGACGAACACCGGCTCAGAAAGTCCGCCTCTGTGTTTTCCACTCCTGGAATGTATACTGCCGAGATGCAAGGGACATGAGTCTCTGCCCAAACTAGAATCAGAGACACCTCTCTGTGGGCACCCAGACTGCGAGTCCCTCCTTGGTGATTGATGTAAGCAACCGCCGTCCGATTGTCCGACCGAACCTGAACCGGCAGGCCCTGTAAATGCTGCGTCAAGTGAGACAGAACCAACCTGATGGCTCTCAACTCCAGAACATTGATGGGCAAGTGGGCTTCCTGAGGGCCCCACCGCCCCCGGAACCGAAGATCCTTCCAGAAACCTCCCCATACTGGCGTCCGTGGTGACAGTTTCCCAAAGCGGGGTCAAAAATGACCTGCCCTTCAGAAGATTGTCCAAGACCATCCACCACAGAAGAGACTGCCGAACCCGAGGGGACATTCGGAAGGACCGATCCAACGACCGCGGTCGCCGGTCCCAAGACGCCAAAAGATGAAGCTGAAGCGTCCTTGTGTGAAACTGCGCGAAGGGAACTGCCTCGAAAGAGGCTACCATCAACCCCACCAGTCTCATCCCTAGCCGGATGGACGGGCGAGGATTGGAAAGAAGAAGCTGAGCCAATTCCTGAATCAAAAGAACCTTGGCCAGAGGAAGAAAAACTCTGTGCTGGCAAGAGTCCAAGGACATCCCCAGAAAGGTCACCACCCTGGCCGGAACCAGAGAGGACTTGGGGTAGTTGATCACCCAGCCAAACCTCTCCAGCATAGACACCACCATGCTGGTGTCCCCTTCCGCTTGACTGAAGGAAGGTGCCATGATGAGAAGATCGTCCAGGTAAGGCACAATGCGAATCCCCTGAGCTCTGAGCAGGGCCATCACTCCCGCCAACACCTTGGTGAACACTCTCGGAGCTGAGGTGAGGCCGAATGGAAGAGCTACAAACTGGAAATGCCGATCCTCCACCACAAAGCGAAGAAACCTCTGATGAGCCGGAAAAATCGGAATGTGAAGGTATGCATCCTTGATGTCTATGGACGTCATAAAGTCCCCCTGCCGAAGCGAACCGATCGCAGACCGCAGGGTTTCCATGCGGAACTTCCGGGGACGAATAAACCGGTTGAGAAACTTCAAATCCAGGATGGGACGGAACGACCCATCCTTTTTGGGTACAGTGAAGAGATTGGAATAATACCTGCGCCCCACCTCCGAAAGAGGGACCGGGCAGATGACTGCCAATTCCAGAAGATTCCTTACCGCCGCCAGGAGCCCCTGCGCGGCCAAAGGATCTGAAGGTACCCGAGACCTGAAAAACCTTGGAGGAGGGCGGGACTCGAACTCCAGCTTGTAACCGGCCGACACCACCTCCCGGATCCACCTGTCCGAGACCTCCTGGTCCCATACCCGGGAGAAGAGTCGCAACCATCCCCCCACCCGTACAGGTGAGGGCGCCCCCTCATTGCTGAGCGGGCTTGGCAGCTGGCTTGGGCTTGGCGCACCAGACGTGAACGGGACGGCCACGGCCTCTACCCCTATTCCAACTGGCGCCCCTAGAAGCCGAGAAGCCTGCACCCCTGCCAGCTCTGGCTCCCCGAAAGGACGGATTCAAGGGGGCCGCCCCCCGAAAGGAACAGCAAAATTTCTTGCGCTGAGGTAACTTACCTCCCTTGGCAACAGAATCTAGCTTTTCACCGAAAAGCCTCAAACCCAGAAAGGGAAGAGCCGTGAGCGATCTTTTAGAATTAAAATCAGCCGTCCACTGTCTCAACCACACACAACGACGGATAGCTACCAGCAGGGCAGTAGCCCTGCCACACATCAACATGGCATCCTCCTGAGCGGCCAGAATAAACGACAAGAAGGATTCACAACGCTTAAGAGCAAGAAACTCATCACCGGTAGGATCAAGATCCACACATAAGTCCTTGACAATAGACCTAACCGCCAATGACAAAAGTGCAGAAGCACAAACAGGCCTCAAAACCGAACCCGCACAGACAAAACCATGGCGGGCCAGCTGATCAATCCGGCGATCCTCGCCGTCCTTGAGGGAAGTCGTGTCAGGAGAATGTACAACCGCCGTATTGGACAGTCCCAAAACCGGAGCATCCACCTCGGGAGGAACAGACCAACGCTTCATCAAGTCCGCCGGAAAAGGATACTTTCTATCCCAGCTAGGCGGTACCCCGACGAGGCGCGTAGGTTACTCCCATTGCTTAAGTACAACGTCCTCAAAATGCTGTTGACTGGGAAACTCCAAGCGCTGCTTGGACACCCCAAAAAGCTGACCCTTAGGCCGAGGAGCAACTTCCGGAGGATCCAAATCCAAAACCTCAAACATTTGGGCCAGAATAGTAGGCGTATCAGGGGGGGGGGCCCTCAGCCTGGTCCCCCTCAGCGCCCGGCAACTGCTGAACCTCGGAATCCTCTACTTCCTCAACAAGCTCACCCTCTTCAAGGGGACGATCTGACCAATCCAGGTCCCCAATAACTTCCTCATCTGAGTCCGGCGGAGGCGGAGACAGATGTTTCCACTTAGCTGGAGCCGTCTGAGCGACCACTGCGGAAAACATTTTCTCGAGGCTGGCCAATCGGGCGCATACCTCAGATTGCGAATCCCCACCCATGACAACGTCACACGGGGTCCGGAACAGGCGAGGAGGGGAGGGAGATAGCGCGGCCGAAGAAGTACCGGGCACCGGGGTGCCGGACTGACGCTCAATGTTCCGCTGTGCACATGGAATACAAATGATGACATCATCCCCTGGGAGCGGAGTCCCACACCCCCCACACAGCCTGGACTGCCCCGAAGGGCTAATTCCGGTATCTCTGGTAGCCTCCATATGGTGAAATTATGGTATTCGCAGAACCCAGGGATTTACGCAGTAAGCGACCCGGGATGCCCCTCTGGGATATTTAATAGAAATATATATATATATATATATATATATATATATATATATTTAAATAGGCCTGTCAGGGAAATTAGCAAAAGGGACTATAAGCCCAAACCCAATAGCCAGGTATATAAGACCGGGAGAGCCCTGTATGACGGAATCCCGGGATCTGGAAAACAAAAGGCAACAGTCAATACAGGCACACAAAACAACACCACAAAAACATAGAAAACAAAAGTGGGTCAGGCTAAACAGAAAACTACAGGGCCAATTCATATAAAAGATATAAGCACTTCCAGCCAGCATGCCCCAAAAAGCCCAGCTGAAACACCCTGCCGTCACCCCCAACGGGGGGGAAGGTGGGGGGCACAGACCATGTAAGAAAAACCAGAAAATGACACACCGCCTACCTGAGACCCTGTACTGAAAAAGGCGCCCGCCGGACTGAAAGCGAGACGGAGACGAGGGGCGGGCTCGTCAGAAGCGCGGGACCGCTGTAGCCCCGCCCCTCCCTACCCCGCCAGACACGGCGCGGGCCGCGCAGGACGCGGCCCGCCTACTAGAGCTACCGAGCGAGCCGCGGGCGCCGCGAGTAATGGCGCCCGCAGAAGCCGTCGGGCGGACCGGCGGCACGCATGCCGCCCGGTCCCGCCCGCCAATAATAACAGCCAGCGGGGCGCCCCAGTCCACTAGCGAGCCGCGGGCGCCGCGAGCAATGGCGCCCGCAGAAGCCGTCGGGCGGACCGGCGGCACGCATGCCGCCCGGTCCCGCCCGCCAATAGTAACTGCCAGCGGGGCGCCCTAGCATCCCAGCGCGCTGCCAGGCCCCGCCCACCCTGACACATCCTGAAGTAAAAATGGACAAAAAGACGGGCGCCAAACATGGCGCCCGCCCTCAAAACCGGGTGGCGGGCCGGCGGAACCCCCGCCCGACCCGTCCCCACAAGTTAAAGACACAGGGGCTCCAGGAGCCCCCAAGCACCCTATAAGAGGCAGAAACAGACGGGCCAGCGCCACACAGGCCACCCGTCCCTGCCCCAACACACACACATACACACGCTCTAAGGAAAGGGATTGAGTCAAGATGAGGGAAAAGTGAGAGGAAAAACCTAAGAGGGGCATCAGATCTGGGGCATCCCACATCCGGATCACCAACCGGATCACCGCTATGCCCCATAATATGGGGTAGAGCGGAGGAGCTAATCTCCTAAGCACCTAAAGTGCCATCTACCCGTGCCCGGCCTACAGCCTAAGCTGGGAGGCTACCATTAACCAGGGGATATACAAAAAGAGAGCCGGGCAGAAATAGACCATGGGGGGGGGGGGGGCCGGGGTGATACCCCGGCTACCTGCAAGCAGGAGACTTCTTTCTTCTGTCTTGTCGCCACCTTGCAGAGAAGAACACTGGGGATTTGTTAGGAGGTACCTAGAAACACCTAATGGGAGCCAATGAGCCACATACTGTCCTTGTGGCTGTTACAAAATGGACCACCACCGCGGTCTGGGAAGAGGTGAGCTGGTCTCGGCGTCCTGGGGGTTTCACACAGCAGGGGCACCCCGAAAGGACAAAAACCCAGGATGGTCAAAATTCCTGGGTTTTGATCCACTTTAACGGAGAAACCAGACTAGAATACATGAATATATGTGACATACACTGCTGTCTGTCCTAACATTAAATATACTCACATGAAAATGGAGAATCCTCTGAAATATATCCCCCCTCCCCCACAAAGTGGGACAGTCATGTCAGTCTTGTCCTGCACAGAGACATATGACGGGGGAAATCAAGTTTCTTTCCACGGTGGAGAAATAAATCAGTAAATAGTCATAGTCATAGTAGGTACAATACCTCAAAATAAACCACAAGTTATCTGGTTATGGATCCAGTTACAGCCAGTTCTGTAACTCTGTGAAGTACTCACCTGTAGAGCTGATATTATCACCATACAGGGGATCCAGAACAAGTGAAACCAGGGTGGGGTGGAGCAGGACGTGCTGTATGTGTATAATATCAACTCTACAGGTGAGTACTTCACAGAGTTCTATTATTCTAAGCAGACAGCACGTCTTGCTCCAGAATAGTAATAACATGTGGGACATCCAATAGCAGTGTCCGTAAAGCAGGGTGGGATCCCCAAAGAAATCAAGGCACAGCGGACAGTAAAGGCGCTGTCACCTGTAAAACTTGCAACAGGCATGACATGAGCAGAGGCTCTAACGTCAATCTCATAGCAAGACCTTTGAAAGGTATGAACAGAGACAAGCACTCAGTCTAGCAACTTATTCAACAGAAAAAAACCTGGTGCTGAAGGGCCAGTGGTACCCAAGCCCCTATATAACGGAATAAACTGAAAAAGGAATAGGCCAGTGTAACGACCCAACCAGCCCACAGGCAACAGAAGCCTCGTGGAAAACTTGTAACACCCCCTAAGGGAAAAGAGAACAGGTCACCCGACCAAAGGCGGGAATACTGACCCCTAACTAGCACGAAGCCAAGGGCTTTACTCAGGACCAGGAGACATCCAAGAAGGATTAATCCAAAGGACGCAGTGGCGCTGGAACAGGCGATATCAGGTGCATACATAAGGAGGCACCCGCAGACTCCAAGAGCATCAGTCCCCCTAAGGGACATGGAAACATTGCGACACCTGTTGAGGGAATGTAGCCCCTCATATTAGTATTATTAAGAATAAGGTCCATAGTTAGACAAAACAGACTAAAATAATGATCATAAAACCACTTGGACCGGAGGCCCGGCGTAAGAAGGAACATCCCCATGGCATGGGGTGCCTATAGATATATATATCTGTATATATATATATATATATATACATACATCGAGCCAAGGCTAAGTAATCAGATCCACCGTCTCAGGCACACGTCTGACTGAGGCAGGAGCCCCCAGAGAAGCGACTTGGACTACAAGGCAGCTCAGACAGCATCCAGCATAAGTCCCCAGGAAAAAATCCGCAGGGCAAACAAATGAAAATTGATCCCTACAGGGACCATGGAACTACTTGGGAGATGCAGCTAAGCAATCCCCAAAAGAACTCCCCACAAGGAAGACAGAACCAGACTCCTGCAGGAAAACAGCCAGGACAGAACCTGAACCTTCCGAGTCCCTAGATGGGGAGCCAACCCCAAGCTATGCTGTAATGACTCTAAAACCCTGGGAACCGAGAACGTCTAACAGGGAAGAGACCAAGACTCATGCCAATCAATATGGGTATACCATAAAACCCCAATAGACGGAGGAAGGAGAAGCTGGGGAAGCTTGCTCCTAGCCCCCCCTTATACTGAGTCACCCAGAAGATAAGGCCCGTCTCCAAGGGGTGAATGAATCAGCTGTCAATCCCCAGACTAGCGTCCGTATATTGGGACGACAAAGAAAGGGGCCTGACAAGGGCAGAACCGCACTCCTGAGAGAGCGAACAGGTCAGCAGACTTCAGCAGAAGTGTCAGTATCCACTTACCTGCGTCCCGTTCCTGCGGCGTTCCCCGTCCCGCCGCACGGCTGTCTGTGCGGCGGCCGCGGCGGGCGGCGGCCTCTCTTCCGCCTGGCGTGCACGCGCCTCTGCCTGCGTCGGCCGGCGGCCCCGGCTCTAGTTCTCGGCGGCGCTGCTCTCAGCACGGCCGCCGGAGGAGAGTTAATTAGTGGCAGTTGTGGGTTAGGGGAGTGTTCCTATTATTACTGGCCAATCTCCTTCTGATATCTGGACGCTATCATGTATGTTCCTATCAGCCTTTTCAGACTCCTGGGCGGTACGCCCTGTGTTATCCAATTAAATTAAAGATTCTAGTTGCACCAATCATCAGGCTCTCTTCCCTGGCCCAATCATACCTGCTTCCTATATAACCACTCTTCAGCCAGTTGGTCATTGCCTGTTATAACGCTTAGACCCTCGTTTGTTACTTACCTTGATATCGATCTGTGTTCCTGTTGCCGACCCTTGCCTGCCTTTGACCATCCTCGATCTCCACTCCTGTTGCCGACCCTTGCCTGCCTTTGACCATCCTCGATCTCCACTCCTGTTGCCGACCCTTGCCTGCCTTTGACCATCCTCGATCTCCACTCCTGTTGCCGACCCTTGCCTGCCTTAGACCATCCTCGATCTCCACTCCTGTTGCCGACCCTTGTCTTGAACCTAGACCACGATCTGTCTATTGCAATTGTACTGTCGCCACCTCAGATCTACTGTTGCCAACCTCCAGCCTGTCCTTGGACTTCCGTCTTACGCTCAAATTCGGGCTACCCAATTCCACTTCCAGCCGCGGGTTCTCCAGTCCTCTGTACAGCAAGGCTTCATCCTTTGAGCCATAGAAGTCCTGGGGGCAACCGATCCCGAGCAGGCGTGTTCTGCGTCTCGGCAAGCGGGGGCTCCTATAGGTGAAGCTGGCTGTGGAGATTGGGGGTTGAGGTCCTTACCAAGAGAGCTGAAGTTATCCAAGTGGTTAATTGCGGTACCTGGAGCGTGACAAGAAGCATCTGCGAACCACAGTTCACAAGGCCACCCAGGCCATCAATCTCACGGGTCTCTCTATCAGCCCGACCGTGCGCAGAACCCCACAAGTAGGGTGATGAGGAGAAGGCATATAAAATAGAAAGTCTATGCCTAAGTTTACTCAGCCCCCATGACCATAGTCAGAATATTCTGGGACAGTAAAAAACAAGGGCAGAGCCCCTGTGGTATAAGCAAGACCCAATAGACACTAGTAGGCGACACCAGGATAGCATAACCTGCCGCTAAAGAGCATCCATTGGAGCGAATACCGCTGAGAAGCAGGGGACGTAGACCCCCGCCCAAAGCAGGATCAGGGACCCTCCAGAGGGAGCATCCTGCTTCAAGCTCCAGACCAATAATAAGACAGGCCATTGTCATCCAACAGACTAAGAGTCCCCAATAGACAGATCCTAAAAGAGGAGAAGTCCAGCCGTATAGAGTCAACGGAAGGCACACCGTTTCAACAAAACCAGCAGGTAAGATGGACCCTCTAGGGGACCCTACCTAGGAACCAAGGGGGTTGTGGAAGAAATCCCCCCCCCCGCCAACCTGCGAGACTTGGTACTCAAGGTGACCATTCACTGGAAGATGCAAGTAAGGAAGGGAGTGCCCCCTGACGGGGCCCTTGAATATGATCAGCTCAAGAGGAACCACCTTACCAAGGGGGAATGAGCACAGACCAAGCCCCAGGGGTGCTGGAACCCCATGTAAGCACAATAACCTACTGTGCCGGAGAGCCCAAGGGCTCGGTATATAAGGGACATCATCAGATATGCCACCAATGGGCCCACCATCTGCCATCCCGCCTGGTGAAAGTAAGATGTCAGTAAAAGGGGGGCAGAGCCCCCGTAACCGGGAGTCCCCTTGTTGCCAGAGAAGAAGGCTCAAGCCTGAACCGAATCCCAGGAATGGGGATAGCGGATAAGGGACCATGAGGGATTGAGGTGACTGAGCACCCCTGGCCGACCAATCCACTCGGCCTGATGTAGAGACTGGGGAGTAAGGAAAGACGACCCGGTAGGTCCTAATGCAGACGCCCCCCCCCCCAGGCATGTCCGAGACATCTCCCCCATTCGCGCCGAGTAGCCTGGGAACGAAAGAGAGGCCCCAATTAATGCCTCAATCCGCAGGGTTGGTCCTGCAACACCGTCGAGTAATGGTCTTGGTGTCCAGCAGACACAAGGGGAACTAAGAAGATCTAGCACTCCACAGGAGGCCGGAAGCCCCCCTTGCACAGGCGCCTGTGTCCTAAGACAGAGGTGTCATATAGGGACTACCTGTGAGAGTAGAATTGCCAGGCCTACCATAGGCCAGCGTGGTCCAGACTGCCCCATACTGTTGAGGGAAGGAGGAAGGTTAATATAGAGGCCATAGCCCCATACTGTTAAGGGCAACCTATAAGTAAGCCCAAACTCTGTAGGCCCAGTACGGCCTGCGCCAATTCCTGAAGGAAAAGCAGGGGCTAGAAGCACCTTGACAACCACTGAGGGGGACCGCCCAGCAGAAGCTATCCCGTGTCCAGGGGAACTACCTCCTGGAACCACCAGAGGGAGGAGGTACCTTCCTAGATGGGAGAAAGCTGCTGCAGCAGTACCAGAAGGGCGAGGGCGTCCCTTCATGCTTGGGAGGTCTTGGCAGACTTGGACTTAGTCCTGCCAGAGGGCCCAGGGCGTTGCCTGCCCACCCCATGGTGGAAATCCACACCGAACAGTTGGAAGCACACCTCAGGTTCGCGTTTGACACCAACGTAGGGAGGTGGAGGGGTGACCCTGCTCCGGGGAGGCCGGAGCGGCCTTCTGCGCAAGGGTGCTTTACCCTTTTTTCCAAAAAGGTCCAAACGGGCCCCAAATAACTAACGTCCTCTGAAGGGAAGGCAAGTGAGAGCCTTTTTCGTAGCATCGTCAGCACCCCACTGTCGCAGCCAGACCAGGCGGCTAATAGTTACCACAAGGGCAGAGGTTCTAGCACACATCTTAATGGTGTTGTCCAGTGCTGATGTCAGGAACCGCTTACCTGATCCCCGTTCCAGCGACGTCTCCAGGCGGCCAGCTGCAGCTGTCACTGTGCGGCGGCCGCGAGCACGTGTCTGTTATGCCCTCCGGCGGCGCTGTGCTGCGCGCACCCGCCGGAGGATCAATTAAAGGGTTAATGAATCCTAGGGGATTGAGGGCTTCGCCCTCTTCTGCTCTGCAGCCAATTACCCTTGGAATCCTATGTGCTCCAATCAGTACACTGCTTCCCTCAGACCTGTCCCTATAAAGGCAATTCCCTCTCAGTTGTGAATTGCCTGTGATAGCCCTCAGAACCCTGTGTTATCTACTCCTGTGAAGTCTAGCCTGTTGCCGATTTGATTGTACGACCACTCTCGATCCTGAATCCTTGTTGCCGACCTCTGCCTGTTTTGACGCCTCTCGATCCTGATTCCTTGTTGCCGACCTTTGCCTGAACTGACGCTTCTAGATCCTGATCCCCAGTTGCTGACCTCTTCCTGAACCCCGACTACGTCTTGCCTGACCCCTGGTGCCGCTACGATCTCTGCCTTCCCGTTATCGACCTATTGCCTGTCTCTGGACTTCCGTCACTCACGCTCTTGCTATTGGTTCTCCAGTCCTCCCACATATAAGCTTACATCCTTTGAGCCATTAAGTCCTGGGGGCAACCGATCCCGGGTAGGCGTATCTTGCGTCCCGGCAAGCGGGGGCTCCTACAGGTGAAGCTGGCTGCGGAGATTGGGGGTTGCGAGCTCATTAAGAGGGCTGGAGTTACCCCGAGCGTGACAGCTGATAGAATAAACTTCACAAACGCATCACAGTCACAGTCAGCGCATTAAACACCCCCCAAGGGAGGTCCTCAGGACGGTGATCTAGTACTTTTCTGACAAGAGTCCTGGCGGCCACCGCAGTGATGGCTGTGGCACAGACCGGGCGCAGAGCCGTCCCAGCACACGAGAAGGCGTGGGAAGCCAGTCTGTCAATGCGCCGGTCCTCAGCATCCCGAAGGGTACGGTAAAAAGGAGCCGTCATGAAAGAGGGGTTTGTAACCCCTATAACCGGTGCATCCACCACAAGAGGTGCTGATTAAAAATTAACCACATCAGGAGGGAAAGGGTACTTCCAATCCCAGACCCCCGGGACCCCTTTAAGCTTACAAGGCGATTCCCATTCTTGGGATATAAGATTCTGGAAATTATCCTGTTCTAGGAACTCCAAGCGCGGCGGCGCTGTATGGAAACTCTCCTTCTTAGGCTTGGGGTTCTCCCCAGGGGGGGAGATTGACAAAACCTCAAAAATCTTAATAAGAATTTCATCTGTGTCACACAGGCCCCAAGAACCGGGCTCAGAATCATCACAGCCCCCGGGCATCTCGTTCGAGGAGCCCGAATCTGAGAACAGCTCACCTTCCTCAGAAGGATCAAGGTCCTGCATATCAGCCAGTCATCGGTATCATTAGGAACCGGAGAGCCAGGAGGCGTCAGGGACCACTTCTTACCAGGGCCCATACGCTCCGCCAATCCAGAAAGCACCTGCTCCACCGTAGGCAGCAAGCGCGGCACGGCTTGCAGGTCATCCCCGCTCGAGTGGGACTCATCAGGAGTGATATTTAGGTCCGGGGAGACGGGAGTATTGAAGGGAGGTGCCGCCATCGGCAGACCTGCCTGTTCTGCACACGGTCCGCAGACCCGTGCTCTGTCAGCCTCAGCCTGGGGCTGACCACACACTGCACACAGCCGGTCATGTCCCGGAGGGACCCCGGTTACATAATTCTGAGATGCCTCCATAGGGTGATTATCAGAGCAGTATGCCCGCAGGGATTTACGCAATAGGCAACCCTGGATGCCCCAAGACCCGCTAGGAAGTGGGAGAATTTGTTATGTGGACCCGCTGTAATATATGTTAGGCCAGGAGAAGCCACCGAAGTCCTGGCGTCTGAAAGACATAATGGGACAAGAGGAGTGGAGTCAGTGCCATGCGCAGCCGAATAGACATAGAACCATGCCGCCCCGGAGGGCACTTACATGACCAAGGGAGGAGGCGGACCGCACTACGCGCGCGAAGATTGTCAAAATGGCGCCAAGCGAACCTCGAGGGGCGGGCCGGCCAGGCTGTGACGCGGAGCGCGTCATGCCAAGTCTCCGCCTCCCCCAAAGAGCGCGAAGCTCTAACCAACAGAAATAAATAGAACAGTTGGATAGAAGGCGAATGCATAAGGATGCTGACACGCTGGAAATGATACTGCCGTCTAGGCAGTTGTTAATGAAAGACAAACGGCTCGCAACTGTATTGCAGAAGTGCGACACTGACACCCAATAAAATTAAAAACCAAAGGCCTTAACGTGATACTTAACACTAGGACTGCCACACATACCCCCCCCCCTTTCTTTTCCCCCGAGTTACGGGAGGAAGCGAGGGAGAAGCGGACAGCGTCCATGGACTAAGTCTGTGAGGGCAAGAATGCGGGAGGGGCATCCACTAGAGGCTCACCATCGGCCTAACCGCCTACCCTATGGAGGGGGATTGCGGTGGAGCGTGGCTCCGTTCAGCACACCAGGTGCTGCCTACCTTCACCCGACCCGTGCAGCCCAGGCTGGGAGGCATATTCTTCTGAAGAGGACAGGTGGAAATAGTCCCGCAGGGCCTCGGGCTGTAAGCCCCGCTCGCCTGCGAGAGCGTGATACTTCATGTCTTCGCAGTTCAGCACTGCAGAGAAATCTGGGGATTTGAGGGAGGTCCTTCGGTATATGTAGGGCTGGGAGGAGCTTGTTTTCTACATGTCTGCAGTGCACGGCGCCCGAGGCGGAGGATTACCCACATGTTATTACTATTCTGGAGCAGGACGTGTTGTATGCTTAGAATAAAGTTGCATATATTCTCCGTACCGCGGAGCCAGCTGATCCAAATCGGAATGCCTAAAAGACAAGGACCTATCACCAGGACAGTAAAAATCTTGGTGATAGGTCCACTTTAAAGCTGACGCTACGTTCTCTCTCCGAATGTCTGGGCGCGGGAGCATGCCTCAGCTACATGGATGCGCCGTGGGCAACAGAAGCACCATTGGAGCAATCAGGTGGTGTGGATTTACCTGTTACACAGGGGGTTTCACACAACAGGGGAATCCCAATTTTGGATAACCAGAGGGGCGGCTAGCGGCCATCCCTGGAGTCTTTTAGAGTCTTTAAAGTAGACCAAATCCCAGCACAATCAGATTCCTGGGCCGATTGATTCCTCCCCACCAGGGCATCCAAAAATACAATTCTGTGAAATACTCACCTGTAGAATTGGTATTATATGCATACAGCACGTCCTGCTCCAGATGTAGTAATTACATGTGGGTAATCCTCCACCTGAGGCGCTGTTCACTGCAGACATGTAGAAAACAGGCTCCTCCTGGCCCTACATATACCGAGGGACCTCCCACAAATCCCCAGCATTGAAAAGCAGTGAAAGGAGAAGCCAGCAGAAACCAACCACCCAAAAACTGACAATAATAACAATGATAACAATCACCAAACAGGGGATCCAGAACAACGTGAAAACAGGGTGGGTTGGAGCAGGACGTGCTGTATGCATATAATACCAATTCTACAGGTGAGTATTTCACAGAATTGTATTATTCTAAGCATACAGCACGTCCTGCTCCAGATGTAGCAATTACATGTGGGACATCCAATAGCAGTGTCCGTAAAGTAGGGTGGGATCCCCAACAGAAAAGGCAACAGCAAGCAGTTTAAACTACTGCCGCCTGCAAAACCTTGCGGCCAAACACAGCATCAACTGAGGCCCTAACATCAACCTTGTAAAACTTAGTAAAGGTATGAACAGAAGACCAAGTAGCGGCCTTGCAAACTTGTTCCACAGAGGCCTGGTGCTGAAAAGCCCAAGAAGCCCCAACAGCTCGAGTAGAATGAGCAGTAAATCGGAAGGGGGGAGACTTCCCCTTAGTAGTATAGGCTTGAACCACAGCCTGACGAATCCATTTACTGATGGTAGACTTGGCGGGAGCCAAACCCTTCCTAGGCCCGTGAGGCACAACGAAGAGAGCATCAGTCTTCCTGAAGGCCTTAGTGATAACTAGGTAATACTTGACGTACCTAACCACGTCCAAGGAATGCAAAACCCTTTCCTTAGGGTTACTAGGATTAGGGCACAGAGAAGGAAGCACAATATCTTGATTCAAATGAAAGGCAGACACCACTTTAGGTAGAAAGTCTGGTTTGAAGCAGAACACCACCTTATCCTGGTGTCTCTCATAGTAGGGAGGCTGAATAGATAAGGCAGCCAACTCAGACACACGCCTAACAGAGGTGATAGCTACTAAGAAGACAACCTTGGCTGGGGCGTGGTTACGATGGCTGCCTAGTCGGACGCGTTTGCTAGGGGCTCTGGATTCCATCCTGAAACATAGCCTACCATACAGCTTGGCGTGGCAGAAACCGAGCCTGGGCTCCCTACCTGGAACGGGGGTGCGAGCCTGGACCTGTCGCGGTGGAGGCGGCTTGCGTGTGCGGCTTATTGCGGCATTGGCAGAGCTGAGCAGCTGCTCCTCGGTGTGTCGGGCGCATGAGGCCCCAGCGTGAGCCGGAGAGAGGAGGCGGGGAGCGGCGTCGGCCACGGCACGGGGGTGACGGTGGCAGAGGAGGAGGGACACCTGCGGCTTCGGTGGTGTCTCCTGCGGCGGCGGTTGCGGAGGAGGGAGCCTGCGGGACTGGCGGTGTCCCCCCCGCGGTTGCAGACGGAGCGCAGTGGTTTGGGCGCGAACTGTGAAGTGCCCCGGCGCCATTTTGGATTGAAGGTGAGGAGGGAGGCAGCTGACCCTGGGTCCTACCTCACATCAGACAAGGCAGATAACAGTGCTGTGACCTGCGGAGAGGGACGCGGGGTGAATGCACAGAGGAAGTCACATCCACTGAAGGCCGGCATGGACCTCTGAGGCTCTCTCTGGATTGGGATGTGCCCTTGGAGAGACACCCTGGGGCTCCCTCCATAACACCACCTCCCTGGCAATATTGATCACATGGAAGTGGGGTGCTGGGGTTACATAAATATTACAGGGGAGCACCCCAGGCCCGCGCCAGTGCAATAGTTGTGGCAGAAGTCATAAGACCACATAAGTGTCATAAGGCCCAAGCCAGCACATCAGACACTATTAACACTATCTTGCCTGCATCAGTGTAACGGCCGCAGTCTGACATCCTACAATTTGCATCAGCGCACAGCCGCAATTTGCCATCCTATTATCCATATCAGTGCAGTAGCCGCAGTTTGACGTCCTACATTCCAGATCAGTGCATCAGTCGCAATCTTGGTGCCCTATAATCTATAATCCATATCAGTGCAGTGGCCGCAGTTTGACTTCCTATAACCCATATCAGTGCAACAGCCACATACTTGACGTCCTATAACCCATATCAGTGCAGTAGCCGCAGTTTGTCGTCCTATAACCCATTTCAGTGCAACAGCCGCAGCCTGACGTCTTATAACCCATATCAGTGCAACAGCCGCATATTTGACATCCTATAACCCATATCAGTGCAACAGTCGCAGTTTGTCGTCCTATAACCCATATCAGTGCAGCAGCCGCATATCTGGAGTCCTATAACCTATATCAGTGCATCAGCCGCAGTTTGACGTCCTATAACTCATATCAGTGCAACAGCCGCATATTTGACATCCTATACCCATATCAGTGCAACAGCCGCATATTTGTCATCCTATAGCCCGTATCAGTAAATCAGCCGCAGTTTGACGTCCTATAACCCTTATCAGTGCAACGGCCGCGGCTGACATTCTAGAATCCGCATCGGTGCATAGGCCACATCAGTGCAACAGCCGTAGCAGGCGTACTAAGATTCAAGTAAGTGCAACAGCTGCTGCTAGCATCCCAAAGCCTTAATGCTCCTACTTATGAGAGGCAATAAAAAGCGCAAATCCACAGCGGTCAGTTGTAGCACACAGACGATGGAGACCCCAAGCAAAGCCGGGCAGGAGCCTTCTAACCCAGACACTGCAGTCATCATGGCAGCTATAGCCTCATGTCAAAGCGCCCTCACGGCCAAGTTCGATACCCTCCAGGAGCAATTTAACTACTTCCGCCACGATCTTGATAAAATCAGGGATCGCGCTGGGGAGGCGGAGAGGAGAATCGGCGAGGCAGAGGACCGATTATCTGCTCAGGTGGGAGAGCTGGCGACACTAAGGAGGCAGGTAACGGTGCTGATGGGGAGGGCCGAAGACTCAGAAAACAGGAGGAACAATGTAAGGATCCTTGGGTTACCCGAAAAGTCTGAGGGTCCCTCCCCGGAACAGTTTGCTGAGAATCTTATATGAGAGACTCTGGCACCGGGAAACCTGACAAAATTCTTTACAGTGGAAAGAGCACACAGGATTCCGATGAAACCCCTCCCACCAGGGGCCCCACCAAGACCTATCATATTTAAAGTCCTTCATTAAAATGACAGGGACGCTATCCTGGCTACTGCTAGAATGAAAGGAACAGTGTCCTTCAACAACGCCCGGCTGTCATTCTTCCCGGACTTTACTTCAGAAGTTCAAAAGATGCGGTGCTCATTCAACGCAGTGAGAGAAAGGCTTAGGAAAAAGAAAATTAAGTACTCCATGCTGTTCCCGGCGCGTTTACACGTTCAAGATGGAAAGACCACCAAGTTTTTCACCTCGGCTGAGGAAGCCAATGTGTGGCTAGACTCTCTTCCTGGGGCCTGATGGACTGGGCTCCGGGTGGAGAGAATTGATTGGATGTCATCCCTGCATTTTGCTTGAAGCCTGTGGCTCCCGAGAAGGGCCGCCTCCGCCGCGCATCCGGCGTTCCCATCGCCGGACAGTTTGACCCCACCCGGAATGGGGGTTTGGTCTGTTGATCGTTGTTTAAGTTGAGAACCTTGCTACCCGAGCTGCAAGTACATCCTGAATAGCATGTCACGGGGGGGCTGTGGCTCTGGATTCCCATGGTGTGAAGGTCCCTTATACTCGAACCTCCCCCCTTTCCCCGACGCTCATCCTGAGCTTCCCTTCCCCCCCTTTTTTTCCACCTCTCCCCACTCCTTTCCTCTTTTCCCTCCTTCCCCCCCCCCCTCTTCTGAATACCTTCAGGTAACCCTGGGAACCCATGGCGGATAGCCTGCCAACCTATTTTGATAGTGGTAATGTCATGTTGTAGGCCCCATAGCAGTGGGCCTCCGCACCCCAGTTGCAACTAGTTACACCAGTGTTGTATAGTTTTGTTTGAGGGAGGGTATGATGTTCGCCAAAGTTGGGGGGTGGTGGAGCAGGGTGGGGGTGGTTGGGGATGGGAACGTTAAAAGGGCGTACCATGCTGGATGGTACTGTTTAAAGTATCGTATTATCTGTTTCATGTGCTGGTGTCTTTGTGTTGGTATGAGTGTGAAGTATGATTGTCGGACTCGATTAATGGAGAGAACATGGGAGGGGGGGGCGGTGAGCCGCAGAGAGGTGACCCTTAGCCTTGATAGAAGCACTTTAAACAGCAATAATGGGTGAGTGTAAATTTCTCTCCTGGAATGTCCGTGGGCTTAATGACAAGATCAAGAGGGCAACGGTCCTCCAGTTTGTTAAGAAACACAAACCTAATGTAGTGATTCTCCAGGAGACACATCTGATGGGTCAAAGAGTGTTGGCGCTAAAGAAGCCATGGATCCAGAGCTCCTTTCATGCCCCCTTCTTGGCCTACTCTAGGGGTGTGTCCGTGCTGATCTCCAAGGGCACCCCGTTTGTGCTGTATTCAGTGCAGATTGACCGGGAGGGTTGCTATGTTATCCTCCATGCCAAACTTATGGACACTGATATGATAATAGTCGGAGTGTATGTCCCCCCACCATTCTCCGCACGGATATTGGATAAAATAATGGAGAAAGTGCTTTCATACCCCCCAGCCCCGATACTGCTGTTAGGGGATTTTAATATGGTTTTGGATTCGGCACTGGACAGGCTGGGTAAGAACCCCGGTCCCAAGACCCAATTAGCGATATGGGCGGAGACCCTGGGTCTGCAGGAGCTCTGGAGGTGGAAGCACTCAACTGATAAAGCATATTCCTGCCACTCGATTGCCCACAAGTCACTGTCCAGAATCGACCTTGCGTTCTCATCGCCCGATTTTCTGACCAGGGTGGCGTCCTGTAGTTATCTCCCGAGAGGGATCTCGGATCATTCGCCTTTGTTGATAACAACTGGGCTGTCGCGGGGGCGGGAGAGCCGGGTGAGCTGGACCCTAAACCCCTTGTGGCTGGAATCCCCTGAAATTAAGAATAGCCTGATAACCTGTACTGAGGCCTTCTGGGAATGCAATACAGTGGAAACATCAATAGAAGTAAGATGGGACGCCACTAGGCTGAACAAAGTTATATTACATCTGATTGGGCAGGATCAATCGGGGTTTATGCCAGGGCGCACCACGTGTGTGAATCTGCGTAGATTGATGTCGAACCTCCAAATCAGACATGGTAACCACGGCAGACGGGTGATTATCTCGTTAGATAACGAGAAAGCCTTCGATTCGATAGAATGGGAATATCTCTGGGCAGTATTAGAGAGATTCGGACTTCCTACCAGTTTTATAAAATACGTCAAACTATTGTATGAACGACCAACAGCCCGGGTACGAGTCAACGGGTGTTACTCTGACTCCTTCACTCTGAGTAGAGGCACTAGACAGGGGTGCCCGCTATCGTCGCTGCTTTTTGCGTTAGCTATTGATCCCCTGGCGATCATTATCAGAAGCTCCCCAAACATCTCTGGATGGAAGTCAGGAGCAGTGGAGGAAAAAATATCGCTCTATGCAGACGATACACTGTTATATCTGGCGGATGGCCATGAGTCCCTGGATGCAGCACTAGACATTGTCGGAGCATTTGGGGGGTTCTCTGGTCTGAAAATCAACTGGGATAAATCCAGCCTGATGCTAGTGGATGAGCTTGTTTCCCCAAACATTTCCCCAAGGTCTCAACTGAAAATAGTCCAGCAGTTTAAGTACTTGGGGGTCATGATTAGTAGGCTACCGAGTGAGTTAATATCTCTCAATGTTTCCCCGGTGGTCTCGAGGCTTAAACAACGAGTTACTCAATGGGCGAACCTGCCGCTGTCTGTCATGGGCAGAATTAATATATACAAAATTATATTCCTTCCCAAATTTCTATACATATATCAGGCCTCGCCTGTGTTGCTGCCCGTTTCCCACTTCAAAACCTTGGAGTCAATTCTGTTTTGCTTCGTCTGGGGGCATTCTCCACCTAGGTTAAACAGACAAATAATGAAGGCGCAGGTGACGGAGGGGGGGCTGGCAGTGCCACACATGCAAATGTATTTCTACGCTACACAGCTCCTATTTGTGCACTGGTGGCTCTGTCAGCCGCAGAATAATCCGGTGGTGAATTTGGAGGTGGCGGTGTTGGGCTCCTCTGGGAAGGAGCTTGTACTGCTTGTATGAAGACAGTGTGCAACATATGGGGAAGGGTGGCCGGGTTGATTAGGAATCCAGGTGGGGCTCAGTATTGTTCCCCTTTTGCTCCTCTCTGGAATAACTCCAGGCTCCCTAAGTTAGTCTCTATATAGAATCCGCAGTTTTGGGATGGAAGGGGCCTTCAGGCGTTGGGCCAAATGTACAGGGATGGAGTGCTTATGTCATTTGACCAGGTTAGGGAGACATTTCGGGTTTCCCATCGGGACTTCTTCCGCTATCTACAACTCAGGCACGCTCTACAGACCCAATTCCAGGGGGGATTTCCGAATTTTTCGGTGTCCCAAGTGGAGAGTGTGGTCAGAGGGATGGACTTGGGAAAGCCCGTCTCTACATTAAACAAGTGCCTGATCGCTGAGTTGGAGTCCCCTAGGGGAAATATTGAAAGCAAATGGCAAGCTCTAGATCAAACATTGGATCGGGATGAAATCTTAGATAACCTACACTCATCGGTCATAGAAGCCAGAGACAGATTTATCCAGACTAAATGGATCCATCAGGCATACATCACACCGATACGTCTGCATAGGATGGGACTACTGGCTAGTGACTTATGTCCCAGGTGTGAAGGGGATGCTGGCACATGGGTCCATGTAACCTGGTCTTGTCCAGTTCTGGCGGGCTATTGGAGAGAGGTGTTGGATTTGATTGGTGGGGTGGTGGGTACTCGGATCCCTTGTTCGAGTTCTTTGTGTCTTCTGGGGGTAGTTGAACCACTGTCGGAGGCGGGGCCTTAAAGTCACTACTCAGGTTGCTGCTTTTTTATGCCAGGAAATGTGTTTTGTTAAATTGGAGACACCCAGCCAAACCATCTGTACAGGCATGGAAAGCTTTAGTTAACCAGAAACTCATAATGTACAAACTGGCTTATGTTGCCAGGGGGGTGCCAGATAAATTCGAGAAGGTTTGGGGTCCCTGGCTGCATTGGCAGGACACCACTTCTGAAGATAATTAAGGAGAGGGGGGGGCGTTGCTTGACTGAGTAAAGTTGCTGACCCGTGTTCGGTTGAGGTGACCCATGGTACTAAGGATAGGCTGAATGGGTGGAAGGGAAATTTGAACAGTAGGAGCATCCTGAGGGCTGCGGCGTACTTTCCTGTCCCTCTATCATAATGTGCGGTCAATCGATGTCCGAGTTCTGAATGTATGAGTGCTGTGTGAATGGTTGTCTTGTCTATAATGTTACTTGAAGCTTTAAAACTGATATTGGTGCCTACGGCATCTTATTGAGATATGTAACTTGTCCTGGTTGTTTTGTTTGTTGAATTGCAAATAAAAAGAAACTTTAAAAAAAAATAGAAGACAACCTTGAGCGTGAGGACAGCGAGAGCAGCCTCCTGAATAGGCTCAAAGGTAGCACCCTGCAGGGCCGATAAAACCAAGTTTAAATCCCAAACAGGTACCATAGGCTTTCGTGGGGGACGCACATGAGTGGACGCACATGAGTGACCCCCTGAAAGAAGGTCTTGATAAGGGGATGCTGGGCAAAGGTCTTCTGAAAGAAGATAGACAGGGCCGAAACCTGGCCCTTCAGAGTACTAAGCTTAAGTCCCAAGTCTAGACCATGTTGTAAAAACTCCAGCACCCTAGAGACTAAAAATTCCCGGCAGGGAAGAGACCTGGACTCATACCAGTCAATGTAAGAACGCCAGACTCTATAATAGATAGCAGAGGAAGTCTTTTTCCTGGCTTGCACCATAGTAGCCACTACAGATGCAGACAAACCCTTTTCCATCAGGATGGAGGTTTCAGCAGCCAAGCCGTCAAAGCCAGAGTTAGTAAATTGTGATGGCGTAGAGACCCCTGAGTTAGAAGATCTGGCAACCTTGGCAGATCGTACTGATCTACTGCCATTTGAACCACGTCTGCAAACCACACTCTTCTTGGCCACCTTGGGGCCACCAGAATCGCGGGTACCCCTTCCAGAGCAATCTTGCGCAGAACTCTGCCCAGAAGGGGAATTGGTGGAAACACATACAGGAGCCGAAACTCCCTCCAAGACATGGACAGGGCATCCGTGGCCAGAGCCAGAGGATCCTGAGACAGGGATACAAAGCACGGGAGCTTGTGATTGTGACGGGACGCAAACAGATCCACATCTAGCACACCCCAACGGTGACACAGGGACTGAAATAGCCTGTTGCAGAGGGACCATTCCCCCTGACGGGACGACCCCCTGCTCAGAGCATCTGCCAGCAGGTTCTCCGCCCCTGGAATGTAGACAGTCGAGATGCATTGGACATTGGCCTCCGCCCATGTTAGAATCAGAGATACTTCCTGAAGAGCCCTCTTGCTCCGGGTCCCTCCCTGATGGTTGATGTAGGCAACCGCCGTTCTGTTGTCTGAGCGTACCTGAACCGCCAGACCCCTCAGGTGATGGGTCAATTGTTCCAGCACCAATCTGACTGCCCTGAGTTCCAAGACATTGATAGGCAGATGGGCCTCCTGAGGGCCCCACCTCCCCTGAAAGCACAGGGACTTCCAGAATCCCCCCCAACCCGACAGACTGGCATCCGTTGTGACCGTCTCCCAGGAGGGAGCCAGGAAGGATCTGCCCCTTGTCAAGTTCTTGTGGTCCAACCACCACGCAAGGGATTGTCTGACCGAGGGGGGAACCACCCATATCCCGTCCAAGGACGCTGGGTTCTTGTTCCAAACTGACAGAAGGTGAAGCTGTAGGGTTCTCAAATGAAACTGGGCAAAGGGCACCGCTTCGAAGCTTGCCACCATCGAGCCCACCAACTGCATTCCCTGCCGGATGGAGGGATGAGGGCTCGAAAGCAGGGACATCGCCTGCGTTGTCAGAGCTTCCACCTTCTGCTGAGGAAGGAATATCCTTGACTGAACCGTATCCAGAATCATCCCCAGGAACGGGGTCACTGAGGAGGGGGACAGAGAGGACTTGGGGTAATTGATCACCCAGCCGAAGGACTCCAGGGTGGACACTACTAACTGTCGCAGAGACCGAGAGGTGATAAGTATGTCGTCCAGATAGGGCAACACGCGTATGCCCTTTAGTCTTAACAGGGACATCACCCCTGCCAGCACCTTGGTGAACACCCTGGGAGCTGACGTGAGGCCGAATGGCAGGGCCACGAACTGGTAATGCTGATCCAGCAGCGCAAATCTGAGAAACCTTTGGTGTCCTGGAAACACCGGAACATGCAGGTAAGCATCCTTGATGTCCACAGATGTCATGAAGTCCCGTGGGCGTAGCGAGGCGATGGCCGAGCGCAAAGTTTCCATACGAAAGTGCCTGTTTCTGACAAATCTGTTGAGGATTTTTAAATCCAGAATGGGTCTGACTGACCCGTCTTTTTTGGGTACCGTGAAAAGGTTGGAATAGAATTCCCTGCCCCTGTCTCTTAAGTGGACCTTGCAAATGACCCCTAGATCCAGAAGGTCCTGCACAGCCAGCATCAAGACCCGTGCTGATACAGGGTCTTGAGGGATCCGAGACCCAACGAACCTGGTAGGGGGCCATACAGCAAATTCTATCTTGTAACCGGAGGACACTACCTCCTGAATCCACAGGTCTGAGACGTGGCGACTCCAAATATGTTTGAAGTGCTGTAGACGTCCCCCCACCCTGACGGGCGAGGGCGCCCCGTCATGCCTGAGGGGTCTTGGGAGGGGCCTTGGGCTTGGGCCCCCAGGAGGCACCGGGACGGCGTCCCTTATTCTTGTTCCAGGGCTCTGCCCGAGACCCAGCGAAGGACACTCCTCTGCCTTGCTTAGCCCCCCGGTAGGGGGTCGATAGGAAGCTTGGGCGACGAAAGGGCCGAATCTGACGCTTGCGCTGGGGTAACTTGCCACCCTTGGCAAAGATATCTAACCTTTCTCCAAACAGGCGCAATCCCTTAAATGGAAGCCCCGTAAGGGCCTTCTTGGCGGCGTTATCAGCGGCCCACTGGCGCAACCAGACCACTCGGCATATAGCTACCACCAGAGCAGAAGCCCTAGCACTCAACTTAATAGCATCGTCCGATGCAGATAGGATATAGTTCACAAAAGTTTCACAGGTGGCCAGAGCATTGGCAGCATCAGAGGGCAAGTCATCCGCCCCTTCAAGAGCAGTCTTAACCACGGTCCTGAGCGCCACCGCCGTGATGGCTAAGGCGCACACTGGGCGGAGCGACGCTCCCCCAAATGCAAAGGCATGACATGCCAGTTGGTCAACACGCCGATCCTCCGAATCCTGCAGCGTAGTAGTGTCGGGGGAGTGCATAATAGAGGTGTTGGACAGGCTTAGGATTGGGGCATCAACCTCTGGTGGCGATGTCCAACACTTGACCAGGTCAGCAGGAAAGGGATATTTCTTATCCACACTTTTAGGAACCTCATGAAGTTTGCTGGGGTGTTCCCATTCTTTCAGCACGAGGCTATTAAAATGGGTTTGTTCGGGAAACTCCAACCGCGCCCTAGCGCCCTTTGCCGGGGAGCCGTGGCAGGGGGAGAGAGGGACAATACGTCAAAGATCTGGGTCAACAGTCTATCCATGTCGTCCAAGGACCAATGATCAGAACCAGAATCTTCCTGTCCCCTGGACTCGTCATCGTATGACCCTGAGTCAGAGAGCAATTCCCCTTCGTCTAAGGGGGAATGAGCGTAGGAAAGAAGTAAATCATCAGATTCTATAGGAAATATAGTAGATTCAGGATTCAAATGTCGCCTCTTGGCGGTGGCCTTGCGCGCCAAGGAGCCAGCAATTAAGTTTTCCACACTAGCCAGCTTAGTGGCCAAATCGGAATGAGAATCCCCACTGGTATTGGGGGTTAGGCTCAGACTTGGGGGAGTAGGTGAAGCGAGGCGAGGTGCGGGCCCAGCCTCAGAAGAGGTGGAAAGACCGGCTAGCGCCTGCTGTGCACAAGGGACGCAGACCCGTGCATTGTCACCGCTGCTAGGTAAGACCCCACAAGCTACACACAAATGGACTTGTCCCGAGGGAACCCGGGTCACAATATCCTGAGATGCCTCCATATGGTGATTATTATGTGCAATATGCCAGTAGGGATTGACGCCATAAAGCAACCCTGGATGCCCCAATGACCCGCTGGGAAGTGGGAGTGATTTTTTAGAAGTCAGGACCGGGCGTTACGCCGGGCTGGGAGAAGCCACCGAAGCTCACGGTCTGAAAGACACAAGGGGAAGAGGGATGTCAGAGCCAAGTGAGGAGAAGCGAAAGCTAAAGAAAGGTCGCCCGTGAGGGCACTTACAGAACAGCAAGGGGAGGACAGTCTTCACCACGCGCACGTGAAAGGAATGGCGCCAGCGAACCTCGAAGGGCGGGCCAGAGCTGACCATGACGCAGAACGCGCCACATCAGACCACCCCCCCCCCCCGAGAGCGCGAAGCTCGGAGCGCGTAACCAATAGAAAAACGAGTAGTTAGAAACTGAGCCCCTATCGAGTGAATCAAATCAGGGACTGACATGACAGGAAAGAGAGAATTAACCCGTAGCGTCTGCGATCGGAGCCGCCGTACGCGCCGAGTAAACTACATTAAGGGCGCTGCGGCTAAGGTTAAGATAAGTGTTGAAAAGCGGCTCTGACACCCAGTAACCGTCAAGGGCTTCAACTCACAGTGTAATGGGGCAATTTTAAGCCGTCTGTACACACAACCCCCCCTGTTTTCCCCCCAATAGCGGGGGAAACTAGGAAGAAAGGTGACCCAATACTCGGGGTTCACCGCTACACGGGGTATGGGGCGCTGATGCGGGAGGGGCATCCTCTGAAGGCTCACCATTAGCCTTAACCGCCTACCCTATGGTGGGGGATTTCGGTGGAGTCTAGCTCCGTAAGCACCTAAGGTGCTGCCTACCTTCACCCGACCGACGCAGCCCAGGCTGGGAGGCATATTCTTTCATAAAGAGGAAGGGTGGAAATAGTCCCGCAGGGCCTCGGGCTGTAAAGCCCCCGCTCGCCTGCGAGAGCGTGATACTTCATGTCTTCGCAGTGAGCACTGCAGAGAAATCTGGGGATTTGTGGGAGGTCCCTCGGTATATGTAGGGCCGGGAGGAGCCTGTTTTCTACATGTCTGCAGTGAACAGTGCCTCAGGCGGAGGATTACCCACATGTAATTACTACATCTGGAGCAGGACGTGCTGTATGCTTAGAATATCGGGATGCCGCGCTGTGTGAAACTCCCCAGGTCGCCCCATTCACTTACCTTCACGGTCCATCCCTCTAGCAGGACACGTGCTCACGCAGGCATTTGTGAATGGCCACGCTCCCTGTTAGAGGGAAGACATCAGCGGCTCCGAGAGCGCTGATTGGACGAGCAGCTGTGCATGCGCCGTAGGAATGGGAAGAGGTGAGTTTGTTTCGGCGATCTTGGGGTCGTTTTCACGCAGCGGGGGTGCACTGGGGGAAAGGACCAAAATCCAGGGTAGTCAAAAGCCTGGGTTTTGGTCCACTTTAAGTCCATATAAAAACCCCTTTTCCCTGGAAAAAATACCTACTTTGAAAAAAAAGCCCAAGCATAGTTTTTCAGGATTTTTAAGGATGCTTTAAGCATAAGCCCTCTTTAAATATAAGCCCAAAAATAAGCCCTAGTTAGAGGGGAAAATAAGGCAACTGCATGGGGAACTAGGACTAAAAGGCCCTCATTAACATTTCTTGCCTGAGGTGCCAGGTATCCATGCGTGCTACTATCCCACCAAGCCAATATTACAGGCTGTTATGTGACAGCCTGTATCATATTTTGGAGCTGTGCAGATGCCAGGAAGCCGCATGCAAGAGGTGGGAATTCCTGGCCTGGGGTTCAGTGAGAAATGAGGGGGGGGCTTCTAAGAGGGGTTGGGAGGGGAGCCCAGCTGGTCTAGTCCAGACAAGTACTAGGAGATGATGAGAACTGATACCCGGGCATGGGAAGTGGGCCCTGGAGTGCTGAACATATGCAGAGAGCAGCCAGGAGAAGCTGGGCACCCTAGAGCAAGAGGGTGCCCTGCCCAGCAAAGCTGTGGGTAAGTGACAGAGTGGAAAGTGATGGCTTTTGTGTATGTTGTTGCCTAAAAAAGGGGCATCCCTCTGTTTGGAACTTGATTCCGTCTCAGCCTGAGTTTCTTGACTAGCCCAGAGAAGGATTCACCCTCATCCTCAGTGGCTGAAGTGCCCATCATCCTGGAGACGACGGAGTACCTAGCCCTCTCCATGACCATTTCCCTGAGCCCTGTTGTGCGTGGCATCCCCAAGCGCATGCACCAAACAGATTTCTAACACAAACTTTGCAGTGGTTCCCATCTTCCTCCAAGCCCACTACTGTTGCAGCAGCACCCATAGCCAACATCAACTTTTTACACAGTGTCACCCAGCAGGTACGGGGGGAGGGGGTTTGGGCTGCTATATTACAGAAGCTCTACTAATATAGAGTGAAAATTAAGAACAAATATTGAGCGTTTTGCAGTTCAGGGTCACCCATCTCTAACCTCTGGGCTTGCCAGTAATCATACCTTTTCTACAATCCCACAGAGCATGTGCGTTCCAGGTTAGCATAAAAACACATCACCATCTTTGGCACACCCCCAACAGCATCCATTACTAAGTCTGCCCTAACTGTTCATGACTGCAGACATTCTGCATGAGCAGGGGATGCGTGGCAGGCCTTTGCATGCATTGTGGGATCGCAGGCAAGGTAAAATAACCAGCTAACTTGGGGTTTTCACGCAGCAGAGCAAACCTAATCAGAGACAATGACCCAGGATAGCTAAAATATCAGATTTTGGTGTGCTTTAAAGTGAACCACAACCCTAATAACCCAGCTCTTAAGTCTAAAAGACTCCAGGACAGGGTTACAGCATGCCCCTAAAACCCATATTCTCCCTTTGGGAAGCAATCCCCAGGACTCCACTGATGCGCGCACCCCTATCAGTGTATCCAAATGGCTAACAGCAGGATTGCTATTTGTTTCCATTCAGAACTCATTGTTGGACATGAATAAGCATCATTGTGAGTTCTAATTGGACAAGAGACTTTGCATGCGACATGGGTCTGTGGATCTAGCCATGCAACTAAACCAGGGGTATCCAAGAACTTTTTGTAGAGGTCTGCTCGTAGCAGTCTGCCTCAAGATTAAGGTCCGGAATTGGAGGGTAGGTTAAAATCAGCGCACCAGGGGGCTATATAATCTAGAAGTATAACTAAAAAAAGGCTGCTGGTCCCCCCTCGAGCATTATATCTATTGGGCATTGGGGGGAAAACAATCAGCAACTTACCCTTGGTGCACGGATTTTAAATAAGAAGAGCTAAAAGGAGAGAGATAGAATGGGGCAGAGCTGGGAAAAGAGAGAGATGGGATGGGACAGAGCTGGGAAAAGAGAGATGGGATGAGGCAGAGCTGGGAAAAGAGAGAGATGGGATGAGGCAGAGCTGGGAAAAGAGAGAGATGGGATGGGGCAGAGCTGGGAAAAAAGAGAGAGATGGGATGGGACGGAGCTGGGAAAAAATAGAGAGATAGGATGGGGCAGAGCTGGGAAAAGAGAGAGATGGGATGAGGCAGAGCTGGGAAAAAAGAGATGGGATGGGGCAGAGCTGGGAAAATAGAGAGATGGGATGGGACAGAGCTGGGAAAAGAGAGAGATGGGATAGGACAGAGCTGGGAAAAGAGAGATGGGATGGGACAGAGCTGGGAAAAGAGAGATGGGATGGGGCAGAGATGGGAAAAGAGAGATGGGATGGGGCAGAGCTGGGAAAAGAGAGATGGGATGGGACAGAGCTGGGAAAAATACCATTTTGTGAATACTCACCTTGTAAAATGGGTATTATAAGTATGTCACACACCCCGCTTCAAGATATTCATTACCTGTGGGTAGTATGGTCCTGTAGAGGGCTTCTGCAGAGATGATTGGAGGAAAGAAAGCCCCTCCCAGTCCATAAGTACCTGGGACCTCCCACTCATTACCCAGTATAAAGAAAGCAGTAAGGTAAAGGACCAGGAAGAGCTAAATATCAGTCATAACAACGCAAAGTTCACCATATGAAGGATGCAGAATCCAAAGGGCGGGTTGAAGCGGGGTGTGTGACATACTTATAATACCCATTTTACAAGGTGAGTATTCACAAAATGGTATTATTCTAAGTATGTCACACACCCCGCTTCAAGATATTCATTACCTGTGGGACATTCAATAGCAGTCCCCATAAAGGGTGGGGATCCAAAAACAAGGTATAAAGCAAACTCTGCAGCCTGCAGAACTTTGCGGCCAAAAACAGCATCCGCTGAGGCCCGCACATCAACCTTGTAAAACTTTGAAAAAGTGTGAACAGAAGACCAGGTAGCGGCCTTGCAAACTTGCTCAACAGAGGCCTGGTGCTGAAAAGCCCAGGAGGCCCCAACCGCACGAGTAGAATGAGCAGTAACACGAAAGGGAGGATCTCTCCCCTTAGCAGAATAGGCCCCTACAATGGCCTGACGGATCCATCTGCTGATGGTAGACTTTGTGGGTGCTAGACCCTTCTTGGGCCCAAAAGGCACCACGAAGAATGCATCAGTCTTGCGAAAGGCAGACGTTACCACCAAATAATACTTCACAACACGAACCACATCCAAAGAATGCAGGACCCTCTCCTTGTCATTGCTGGGGTTAGGACAGAGAGAGGGCAGAACAATATCCTGATTTAAATGAAAGGACGAAACCACCTTAGGAAGAAAGTCCGTCTTAAAACGGAAAACCACTTTATCCTGATGTCTTTCAACATATGGAGCTTGAATAGACAGAGCCGCCAACTCAGAAACACGTCTAACTGAAGTGATAGCTACCAAAAATGCTACCTTCTGCGTAAGGGAAGACAAAGGACTATCATGCAAGGGCTCAAAGGGGGGACCCTGTAGCGCAGAAAGAACCAAACTCAAATCCCAAACCGGAATCAAAGGCTTCCTAGGAGGCCGCACATGCGTAACCCCCTGGAAAAAGGTCTTAACCAAAGGATGTAGTGCAAAAGACTTTTGGAAAAATACCGCCAGGGCAGACACCTGCCCCTTCAGAGTACTGAGTTGGAGCCCTAAGTCCAGACCATGTTGCAAGAACTCCAAAATTCTAGAAACAGAGAATTCCCTACAAGGGAAGGCCCTAGCCTCACACCAATCAATATAAGACCTCCAAGTCCTATAGTACACGGATGAAGAAGACTTCTTTCTAGCACGAATGAGAGTCTGAATAACAGCGTCAGAAAGACCTTCCTCCTTCAAGATGGAGGTTTCAGCAGCCACGCTGTCAAAGCCAGCGTTGGTAAATTGGGGTAACGAAGATGACCCTGTGTGAGCAGATCTGGCAGCAGGGGCAGAACGAACTGATCTTCTGCCAACCTTACCACGTCTGCGAACCAGACCTGTCTTGGCCACCTTGGAGCTACCAGAATTGCTGTTGCTCTCTCCAGAGCAAGCTTGCGCACTACTCTGGCCACCATGGGTAACGGAGGGAACAGGTACAGAAACCCCAGATCCCTCCAGTTCAGGGACATGGCGTCCATCGCGAGAGCCAGTGGGTCCTTCGCCAGAGACACAAAAGCCGGAAGTTTGTGATTGTGACGGGAGGCAAATAGGTCCACCGCCGGTGACCCCCACCTGAGACAAATTGAGTGAAAGACCCTGGGATTGAAAGACCATTCCCCCTTGCGGGCTGACATCCTGCTCAGAGAGTCCGCCTCCTTGTTCTCCACACCTGGGATGTAAACTGCTGAGATACACGGGACATGTCTCTCTGCCCAGTCCAGGATCAGAGACACTTCCTTGAGGGCATTCCTGCTGCGGGTTCCTCCCTGGTGATTGATGTAGGCCACCGCCGTCGGATTGTCCGACCTGACCTGGACCGGCAAGTCTCGCAGTTGATGAGTCAAATGACAAAGAACCAACCTGATGGCCCTCAATTCCAGAACATTGATAGACTCGTGAGCTTCCAGGGGACTCCACAAACCCTGAACTTGCAGATCCTTCCAAAAGCCCCCCCATCCTGAGAGGCTGGCATCCGTAGTGACTATCTCCCACTGAGGAGTCCGAAAGGATCTGCCCCTCAGTAGGTTGGTTGAGTTCAGCCACCACCGAAGCGAGCGGCGAACCCGGGGAGACATCTGAAAAAGATGATCCAGCGACTGAGGAGACCTGTTCCAGACCGATAACAGATGGAGCTGAAGTGTCCTTGTGTGAAACTGAGCAAAGGGAACCGCCTCGAATGAGGCCACCATCAAACCCACCAGTCTCATCCCTAGACGGATGGACGGTCGAGGCATGGACATGAGCGACCGAACCAACTCCTGAATCAGAAGAACCTTGGACTGAGGAAGGAAAACTCTGGCCAGATCTGTATCCAGAGACATTCCCAGAAAGGATACTGTCCTGGACGGGTGTAGGGAGGACTTGGGGTAGTTGATCACCCAGCCGAACCTCTCCAGAGTGGATATTACCGTCCTGGTGTCCAATTCTGCCTGGCTAAATGACGGTGCCATGATGAGGAGATCGTCCAGATATGGCACAATGCGAATCCCCTGCGCTCTGAGGAGAGCCATCACCCCAGCAAGCGCTGTGGTGAGACCGAAGGGAAGAGCTACAAACTGAAAGTGCCGATCCTCCACCGCGAACCTCAGAAACCTCTGGTGTGCGGGAAAAATGGGAACATGGAGGTAAGCGTCCTGAATGTCTATGGACGTCATGAAGTCCCCCTGACGAAGAGAATGAATAGCCGAGCGCAACGTTTCCATGCGAAACTTTCGCAGTCTGACAAACTTGTTGATAATCTTTAGGTCCAGTATGGGCCGGACGGAGCCATCCTTTTTGGGGACCGTGAACAGATTTGAGTAAAAACCCCGACCCCGGTCTAATGAGGGAACTGGGCAAATGACTGTCATTTCCAGAAGACTCGATACTGCCGCCCGGAGCTGCTGCGCAGCCAGTGCCTCCGGGGACACCCGAGACCTGAGGAAACGCGGGGGAGGGTAGGACTCGCACTCCAGCTTGTAGCCGGAAGACACCACTTCCCTGATCCACCTGTCCGAGACCTCTCGGTTCCAGACCTGGGAGAAGTGCTGTAGCCGTCCCCCCACCCGCACGGGTGAGGGCGCCCCCTCATTGTTGAGCGGGCTTGGCCACGGGTTTGGGTTTTGAGCCCCAACTGTATCCTGAACGGGCACGTCCTCTGCCCCTATTCCAGGAATTTCCCCTTGTAGAAGGGAAGGCGAAACCTCTTCCTGCTCTAGATCCCCGAAAGGAAGGAGTGAAGGAAGACGCTCCTCGAAAGGGGCGACGTTGCTTCTTGCGTTGAGGTAGTTTGCCCCCCTTGGCCACGGCATCCAGCTTGTCTCCAAAGAGCCGTAACCCAACGAAGGGAAGAGCTGTTAGTGACTTTTTTGACCCAAAGTCAGCCGCCCACTGGCGTAACCAAATTGAACGCCTGATAGTAACCATTAGAGCAGAGGCTCTACTACTCATCATCAAGGAATCATCCAAAGCGGGCACCATGAAGGACAAAAAACCCTCACATTGTTTTAGTTCACGAAATTCCTCACTGTCCGGATTCAAACCGGAGGAGGATAACAAGTGCCTGACCACCTTTCTCGTAGCCACCGCCAACAGCGATGAGGCACAAACAGGCCTTATTGCTGCCCCAATACTGGCAAAACCATGACAAGCCATCTGGTCAATGCGTTTATCCTCACCATCCTTAAGAGAGGAACAATCAGGGTTGTTCAATACGGCTGAGTTGGATAACCCCAAAATAGGGGCGTCCACCTCGGGGGGAGACGCCCAGCGCTTAACCGTATCCACTGGAAAAGGATACCTCTTATCCCAACTCTGGGGAATGCCTGAGAGCCGGGCAGGCCTTTCCCATTCCTTAGAAATAATATTATCAAAATGCTTTTGATTAGGGAATTCCAACCGCGGCTTGGATTCGTCATAAAACTCCCCTTGCTGTTGAGGAACCTCCGCCGGAGGCGAGATAGCAAGCACCTCAAACATCTGAGTCAGAACATTAGGAGTATCCAAGGAAGTCCCTGAGCTCCGATCGGAATCAGCACCAACAAATTGCTGATCATCAGAAATATCTGAATCCTCAAATAATTCCCCTTCTTCTAGAGGGGACTAATCTGACCAATCCAGGCCGTCCTCGTCATCATCATATTCAAAATGATTAACCGGTGATAAATGCTTCCTCTTAGCCGGTGCTTTCTTGGCAACCGTGGAGGAAATGAATTTTTCAATACTGGCCAACCTGGCACACACATCAGATTGCGACTGCCCCCCCCCCCCCCCCCGTGGCAATCTCACACGGGGCACGGGTCAAAGTGGGAGGGGGAGAGGATGAAGCCGGCTGCGCTGACCCAGATGCCTGGGGACCGGACTGCCGTGTAATAGTCTGCTGTGCACATGATATACATAGGAAAAAATCATCCCCTGTTAGGGATACCCAACAACCCATACACTTCCGGGATTGTCCCGAGGGGAGCCCGGAATCTTGGGATGCCTCCATAAGGTGAACTTGAATAGTCGCTATGAGTGAGGGAATTACGCTATTAAGCAACCCGGGATGCCCTTATATTGTCCAAGTGGGAGGTTTTGTAATAAATAGCAAAAGTACCCAGGTACTCTAGGACCAGGAGAAACCTGAAAAAATTCCTGGCAGTTTAGCCTGAAAAACATAGAAAAAGACAGTAAGAGGTTCTCCCTATATAAACCTATATCTATTATACCTATATATATACATATATATATGCAAATATGTACAGATAAGCAACGGCCGCAGGGCCACTCACTGAGTCTTTGGGCGCCAATACACTGTGTCCTCTGCCTGAGGTAACACAGATCAGAGCGGGAGACGCAGCAGGGGGTGTGGCCAGCGTGGATCGCGCGCTGAAAGGCTCCGCCCAGAAGCTCCAAACTCCTAAAGGGCGCGGGCTGCGGCCTCATACCGAAGGCCCGGCCCCGCCCCCTCACTGAAGAGCGTGAGGGGAGAAATCCTCCCCTCAGCTCTGAGGTAAAATCCAGTGTCTGTCAGCAAAAAAGATTGCAACAAGTTTACATTATAACTATTCATACCAGAAAAGTAAACATTTTAAACAAACATTTCAAATAAATCTATTTTCCAGGCGCCCCCATAGAAAAACACCAGAAGCTGAATAAGCTGAAGGTAAAATCCAGCACCTGTCTCAGCTCTGAGGAAAAAAACCCAGCACAGTGTCTGTCAGACGTGAGGGGAAGCTCCCCTCCATTAACACTCGCGCACCGGTGCCGCAGGCAGCCGCGGCACCGGGCGCATAATAGAGCCGGTAGCAGCCCGCATAACAAGCGGAGCTGCTCCCCGCTCGGTCACGCTACCAGCTCCAAACTCCTAAAGGGCGCGGGCTGCGGCCTCATACCGAAGGCCCGGCCCCGCCCCCTCACTGAAGAGCGTGAGGGGAGAAATCCTCCCCTCAGCTCTGAGGTAAAAATCCAGTGTCTGTCAGAAAAAAAGATTGCAACAAGTTTACATTATAACTATTCATACCAGAAAAGTAAACATTTTAAACAAACATTTCAAATAAATCTATTTTCCAGGCGCCCCCATAGAAAAACACCAGAAGCTGAATAAGAGGCCTCCACACAACTAAAAAAGGGGAATAGGCCATTTAAGGGGAAAATTAAACTCTTGGACAGGGCATCCCAAACCGGAGTCACCAACCCGGTATAACCGCCTACCCTCTTTATAGGGTCTCGCGGTGGAGCATAGCTCCTGAGCACCTGAGGTGCTGTTATACCCTCGCTCGGACAGCAGTCAAGACTGGGAGGCATTTAAATAGCTATATATTAATAAAGGGAATAAAGAGTCTGAACTGAAATAAAAATATATATAGGCCGGGAGTAGACCCGGCTACCTTAAAGTCCCCCTGTGCAAGGAGGAGATATCATCTGCTGCTTGCTCGCCATCTGCAGAGATGAAGACTGGGTAATGAGTGGGAGGTCCCAGGTACTTATGGACTGGGAGGGGCTTTCTTTCCTCCAATCATCTCTGCAGAAGCCCTCTACAGGACCATACTACCCACAGGTAATGAATATCTTGAAGCGGGGTGTGTGACATACTTAGAATAGAGAGATGGGATGAGGCAGAGCTGGGAAAAAAGAGAGAGATGGGATGGGACAGAGCTGGGAAAAGAGAGAGATGGGATGAGGCAGAGCTGGGAAAAGAGAGATGGGATGGGACAAAGCTGGGAAAAGAGAGAGATGGGATGAGGCAGAGTTGGGAAAAGAGAGATGGGATGAGGCAGAGTTGGGAAAAGAGAGATGGGATGGGACAAAGCTGGGAAAAGAGAGATGCATTGGGCATGGCTGGGAAAAGAGATTGGGAGCTGGGAAAGGTGAGCTTTTACAGGTGCCCTGGGGGAGGGGAGTTCACACAGTGGGGGCATCCCGATTCAAGATGCCTCAGGGAAAAGCCAGCAGCCAGCCCTGGAATCTTTTAGATTCAAGGCCAGCCGCTGGTGGGTTTTGTTCCACTTTAAACGTATCCCTGGGCATCCCAAACCCCTGCAACCACCCCCAATAACTACATTTTTGCCTCTTTCTTCTCACATTCAGTTTGCCCCCCCCCCCCCCCCCCATCATTATCGACAGCCATTACCTTCTTTCACTGGTTGCTTAAAGTGGAACAAAACCGAGGATTTTGACTATCCTGGGTTTTGGTCTGCTCCCCTGGGGCACCCGGATCGGAGGTAAAACCCCCCCAGATCGCCCAGATCAACTCACCTCACCGCAGTCCTACGGCGCATGCACAGCTGCTCGTCCAATCAGCGCGCTCGGAGCCGCTGAGCTATGCACGCCTTAGCTCAGCGGCTCCGAGAGCGCTGGTGGTCGCATCTCGCGCTTCCCTCTAGCACGGAGTGCTCTGCTAAAGAGGAGCACAAGATGCGACCGCGGCCTGTGCATGCGCCATTGGACCGGGATTAAGGTAAGTGTAGTGGGCGTCCTGGGGGGTTTCACACAGCGGGGCATCCCGGTTTTGGATGGGATGGATCGGCCCGGGAATGTATATCCAGCTGGGTTTTGGTCCACTTTAATGAGCGCCACTCAACCTCCTGCGATCGAAACAGGCAGCTGAGCCGGCTGCTCCTTTATAACTCACGATACCTAACGGGTGTGATGTCACAGGCTCACAGCCATTATGGGATGTCACAGGCTCACAGCTACTCTGGGATATCACAGGTGACCCTGTGAATGCAGCACGGGCGGGGCCGCCAAGGCAATGTCACATAATTGGTATGTGTGATAAAACCGGTGACATCACAGGCCGCCTAATACTACATTTACCATTAAGCGCCGCATTTTGTCACCATTCCTCAAAAAACACAGCGGCCATATTTGACTCTGGAACACTCGAAGGGAAACTGGGTTTTGGTCCACTTTAATGAGCGCCGCTCAGCCTCCTGCGATCGAAGCAGGCATCTGAGCCGGCTGCTCCTTTATGTCACCCTGCTCTGTCTTTCCTTCTCACAAACGCTGGATTCTTTCCCGCTCTGCCGTCCGCCCCCTCGCTGTCTTTCCTCCCGCCCCCGCCTCACCCGACATTCTGTCTTTCCTCCAGCCCCGCCATTTTGTCTTTCCTCCTGCCCCAGCAGACCCGCCGTCTTTCCTCCCGTCCCTGCCTCACCCGACATTCTGTCTTTCCTCCCGCCCCACCCGACATTCTGTCTTTCCTCCCGCCCCGCCTCACCCGACATTCTGTCTTTCCTACCGCCCCAGCAGACCCGCTGTCTTTCCTCCCGCCTCACCTGACATTCTGTCTTTCCTCCCGCCCCAGCAGACCCGCTGTCTTTCCTCCCGCCCCAGCCTCACCCGACATTCTGTCTTTCCTCCCGCCCCAGCAGACCCTCCCGTCCCTGCCTCACCCGACATTCTGTCTTTCCCCCCCGCCCCAGCAGACCCGCTGTCTTTCCTCCCGCCTCACCCGAAATTCTGTCTTTCCTCCCGCCCCGCCTCACCCGACATTCTGTCTTTCCTCCTGTCCCCGCCTCACCCGACATTCTGTCTTTCCTCCCGCCCCAGCAGACCCGCTGTCTTTCCTCCCGCCCCAGCCTCACCCCACATTCTGTGACATTCTGTCTTTCCTCCCGCCCCAGCAGACCCGCTGTCTTTCCTCCCACCCCAGGCCAATAACGTCACTTCAACTTAGGACAGAATTTTCTAGAAATGTGATTGGTTACCCAAGGTCACATGGCTGGACCTATAAATAGCGGCGCTCGGCGGCTCCAGCTCACAGATCGTGAGAGCAGAGCAAGAGTCAAGAGGCAAACATGAGTTGCTTTGGCAAATGCACAGCTCGCAGGATCTGGCGGCACATTGTCCGCATCACACGTTGCTTGTTCTGCATAAGGGTGGTGTATGGATGTCCTTACTATCGGACGGAGGATGAGGACGGTGGAGGACTCTGGATATTAGAGGTGCAGAACTGCTGTATCTGTATCCCATGGTTCACCCGCCCTGCTCCTCCTCCCTTCGAGTAGGACTAAGCAGCCCAGCAGCCCGTCGGGGGTCCTATCCCAGCGACAAGCAGATGCCGACCTCGCCACAGTAAAGCAGCCTAATGGGGGCCCTGGCCCTGCGGGAGGATTGCCGACCCCTTAAATGGGGGCCCTGGCAAACACTTCAGCGGGTGCCGACCCCATATAACAACCATTCGGGGGCCCTGGCCCTGCCGTAGGATTGCCGATCCCTTAAATGGGGGCCCTGGCAAACACTTCAGCGGGTGCCGACCCAGGAGGCAGCTAACACGGTGGCGAGGTCCTGGCTCAGCGGTTCCAGGTGACGACCCCGGGGCAGCATGCAGGCAAAAACAGCAACACTTTCTTATAAAAGAACAAAAAAAAATACCATTTTGTGAATACTCACCTGTAAAATGGGTATTATAAGTATGTCACACACCCCACTTCAATCATTGATTATTACACTTGGGTAACTCCACCAGCAGGTGGCGACGTGCAGAGAAGTCATGAAAAACAAGCCCCTCCTGGTCTATACATTCCTGGCACCTCTCACTCATTCCCCAGTATTCAAACAGCAGTAAAGACAAGGTACCAGGAAAAAAACCCTCAAACTGTAAATGAAAACTTCACCCTATAAAGAATCCGGGATACCAAAAAGGGCGGGTGAAGTGGGGTGTGTGACATACTTATAATACCCATTTTACAGGTGAGTATTCACAAAATGGTATTATTCTAAGTATGTCACACACCCCACTTCAATCATTGATTATTACACTTGGGACATCCAACAGCAGTGTCCAGAAAAAAGGGCGGGTATCCATCCAGGCAATAACGCAGAAACTCAAACCACTGCAGCCTGCAGAACCTTGCGGCCAAAAACAGCATCCGCTGAGGCCCGCACATCAACCTTATAAAACTTAGAAAAAGTGTGAACCGAAGACCAAGTCGCAGCCTTACAAACTTGTTCAACAGAAGCCTGGTGCTGAAAAGCCCAGGACACACCAACCGCACGAGTAGAATGAGCAGTAACACGAAAAGGGGTATCCTTCCCCTTAGCAGAATAGGCTCCAACAATCGCCTGACGAATCCATTTGCTAATGGAAGATTTAGCCGGAGCCAAGCCCTTCCTAGGCCCACAGGGCACAACGAAAAAGGCATCAGTCTTACGAAAGGAAGACGTAGTACGTAGATAGTACCTGACACAACGTACAACATCCAAGCAGTGCAACGCACTCTCCTTGACATTCTTAGGCTTAGGACACAAAGAAGGAAGAACAATGTCCTGGTTAAGATGAAAAGCAGAGACCACTTTAGGGAGAAAGTCTGACTTGAAGTGAAAAACCACTTTGTCCTGATGTTCCTCAAAATAAGGAGCCTGAATGGACAAAGCTGCCAACTCCGAAACACGCCGAACCGAAGTGATGGCCACCAGAAAGGCAACCTTCTGAGTCAGAGAGGACAGAGCAATATCCCGCAAAGGCTCAAAAGGAGGAGCCTGAAGAGCAGAGAGAACCAAATTCAAATCCCAAACAGGGAGCAACGGCTTCCTAGGAGGCCGCAGATGCGAAACCCCCTGGAAAAAAGTCTTGACCAAAGAATGGCTAGCAAAAGACCTCTGAAAAAAAAAATAGACAAAGCAGAAACCTGCCCCTTCAAAGTACTCAGCTGAAGACCGGAGTCCAGCCCTGATTGAAGAAATTCCAAAATCCTAGAAATAGAAAAGACCCGGCAAGGCAAAGACCTAGACCTAGATCTCTTCCTGGCACTAATAAGAGTCCGAATGACCGAATCCGAAAGACCCTCCTCCTTTAAGATGGAGGTCTCAGCAGCCAAGCCGTCAAAGCCAGCGTTGGTAAACTGGGGTAACACAGTTGGCCCTGAGTGAGAAGATCCGGCCGAAGAGGCAGATCGAACTGATCCACCGCCAGACGAACGATGTCTGCAAAACGCACCCGCCTTGGCCACCTTGGGGCCACGAGAACGGCGGGAACTCCTTCCAGAACCAACTTTCGCAGCACCCTGCCTAGCATGGGAATCGGAGGAAACAGATAAAGAAACCCCAGGTCCCTCCAGCTCAGGGACATGGCATCCGCCGCCAGAGCCAGAGAATCCTGAGACAGCGACACGAATGTCGGAAGCTTGTGATTGTGACGAGAGGCAAACAGATCCACCTCCGGCGTCCCCCACCGGAGACAAATCGACCGAAACTCCCGAGGATGGAGAGACCATTCCCCCCGGCGAGACGAACACCGGCTCAGAAAGTCCGCCTCCGTGTTTTCCACTCCTGGAATGTACACTGCCGAAATGCAAGGGACATGAGTCTCTGCCCAAACTAGAATCAGAAACACCTCTCTGTGAGCACCCAGACTGCGAGTCCCTCCTTGGTGATTGATGTAAGCAACCGCCGTCCGATTGTCCGACCGAACCTGAACCGGCAGGTCCTGTAAATGCTGCGTCAAGTGAGACAGAACCAACCTGATGGCTCTCAACTCCAGAACAATGATGGGCAAGTGGGCTTCCTGAAGGCCCCACCGCCCCCGGAACCGAAGATCCTTCCAGAAAACTCCCCATCCTGACAAACTGGCGTCCGTGGTGACAGTTTCCCAAAGCGGGGTCAGAAATGACCTACCCTTCAGAAGATTGTCCGAGACCATCCACCACAGAAGAGACTGCCGAACCCGAGGGGACATCCGGAAGGATCGATCCAACGACCGCGGTCGCCGATCCCAAGACGCCAAAAGATGAAGCTGAAGCGTCCTTGTGCGAAAATGAGCAAAGGGCACCGCCTCGAAGGAGGCTACCATCAACCCCACCAGTCTCATCCCCAACCGGACGGACAGGCAAGGACTGGATATAAGAAACTGCGCCAATTCCTGAATCGAGAGAACCGTGGGCTGAGACAGAAACACTTTGTGTTGACAAAAATCCAAGGACATCCCCAGGAAGGACACCACCCTGGCCGGAGCGAGGGAGGACTTGGGATAGTCGATCACCCAGCCGTCTCTCTCCAGAGAGGACACCACTGACCTGGTGTCCGTCTCCGATTGACCGAAGAAAGGAGCCATGATGAGAAGGTCATCCAGATAAGGCGCGATGCGAATCCCCTGAGCCCTGAGAAGGGCCAACACTACGGCCAGCACCTTGGTGAACACCTTTGGAGCCGAGATAAGGCCTGATGAGCCGGAAAGATAGGAACATGAAGGCAGGCAGCCTTGATGTCTACGGACGTCATGAAGTCCCCCTGCCGAAAAGAAGTGAAGGCAGAGCGCAGAGTTCCCCTGCGAAATTTCCAAGAACGTATAAACCTGTTGAGGAACTTCAGATCCAGGATAGGATGCACCGATCCATCTTTCTTAGACACTGTAAAGAGATTCGAATAATACCCGAGGCCCACAACCAAGGACAGAACCGGGCAGATGACTGCCATGTCCAGAAGATTTCTTACCGCCGCCAGGAGCCCCTGCGTGGCCAAAGGATCCGTGGGCACATGAAACCTGAAAAACCTTGGAGGAGGTCGGGACTCGAACCCCAGCTTGTAACCGGACGACATCACCTCCCGAATCCATCTAACCGAGACCGCCTGGTCCCTTACCTGGGAGAGGTGTCGCAACCGTCCCCCCACCCGCATGGATGAGGGCGCCCCCCTTACTGCTGAGCGGGCCTGGCAGCGGGTGTTGGCTTGGAGCCCCAGGAGTGACTGGGACGGCCACTACCCTGGTTCCAACCGGCACCCCTAAAGACAGGGAAAGACCGCGCCCCTGCCAGCTCTGGCTCCCCAAAAGGAGAGATTAAAAGAAGCCGCCCCCGAAAGGAACGGCATAGTCACTTGCTCTGAGGCAACTTACCTCCTCTGGCAACAGAATCCAATTACTCACCAAAGAGTCACAAACCCTAAAAGGGAGGAGTCATGATGTTTTGTTTTTTTTTTTTTTTTTTTTTTAAATAAAAATCAGCAGTCCATTACCGCAGCCACACCAACCGCCGGATAGCCATCCAACAAGGCCGCGGTCCTACTACACATCATCGTGGCATCAACCTGAGCGGCAAGAACAAAAGATTCACAACACTTGAGAGCCACAAACTCTTCACAAACAGGATCAAGGCCCGACGGCAAGTCCCTGATAAAGGACCTTGCAGCCAACATCAAAAGTGCCGAAGCACAAAAACCAGCCACAAAACCGAACCAAAACCGACAAAGGCGTGGCTAGCCAGCTGGTCACTCCGGCGATCCTCACCATCCTAAATAGTAGTACAGTCAGGAGAGTGCAAACCGGAGCATCGACCACAGGAAGAAGTCTGCCGGGAAAGGATACTCTTTATCCCAACTAGGCGTAACACCAGCAAAATGGGTAAGCTGCACCCATTCCTTAAGTATGACATCCTCAAAAATTCGTGGACTGGGAATTCCAAGCGTGGCTAGACCACGTCAATTAACTCACCCTTAGGCGTAGGAACCGACTCAACAATTGAGCCAATATTTAAGGGGTGTCGAAGGCCACCCCAGCAACCTGGTCACCCGCAGCGCCGGGCAATTGCTGGACATCAGGCCCATCCGAATCCTCAAAGAGCTCCCCCTCCTCAGCCGGGGGGCAATCGGCCCAGTCCAAGGACTCAAACACATCAACATCGTGACCCTGCGGAGCGGGGGAAAGTGTTTCCGCTTAGCCGTGGCCCTCTGAGCAACCACCGCGGAAAAAGTTATCTCAAGGCTGGCCAACCCGGCGCACACCTCGGAATGCGAATCCCCACCCATGACCACGTCACATGGGGTCTGGAACAGGCGGGGAGGGGTAGGTGATGACACGGGCGGCGAGGAGCCAGAAGCCGGAGTACCGGACTGGCGCTTAATATTCCACCGTACACATGGAATGCATATTATGACAGTATCCGCTAGGAGAGGAGCCCCACAACCCCCAAATAGCCTGAATTGCCCCAAGGGCCGTTTCCGTTATACTAGAAGCCTCCATAATGGTGAAATTATGGTATTCGCAATTACCCAGGGATTTATGCCATAAGCGACCCGGGATGCCCCTTTTAAATGTCCCGTGTGGGGGGATTTGCAATTATAAAGGGACAGTACCCCAACTAGCCAAGCATCTAAAAACCGGGAGACCCCTTCAGTATGGGAACCCAGGATCTGCTATGGAAAAGAAGACATTCACTCCATGGCCCATAGACAATCAAACATGCAGCAGCACAGGAATAAAAAATGCAAAGTTATGCACAACAAAAACTAACGGGCAACTAAATGCATACATATTAAAAACATAAGAACAGAGTGGGATTCGAACCAGCACCGTCGGGGAACAAACTCCATAAGCGTATGCTCTAACCGCTGGACCGTGCAGCCGGCTACCAATTCATTCAACAGCGTACATGTGCCCCACAACAAGAATAAACTCACCACGGCGGCAAAAGGCAGCGTACTCCCATCGCAGTATGCGATTGCGTCAAGATGGGGGGGGGGAGAATGAACGAGGAAGAGAAGAAGAAGGGCGGGCCGTCACAAGCGCGTGAAGCGCTCTGGCCCCGCCCCCCTTCCCGGACACAGTGCAGCGCGGGCCGCGGCCCCGCCAGACAGCCGCATAACACCACACAAGTGGAGGCAGCGGGCACCGCACACACATGGCGCCCAGCCTCACCTCCGCACCTTACCAAAAAACCTGTGCAAAACGGGAGCGGGCGGAAAAGTGACAAAACGCGCCGCCCAAACCCCGCCGCCCATCAAGGCAGAACCTACCCAGGCACGAAATAGTAGTTCAGTCAGGAGGCACCATACAACTGCCCACCGCCTGAGGTGGGGAGGCTCTCCAAAATCCACCTCATGTCAGTAAAATAAAAATACAATCAAGCACAAACACACAGCAATCACACTCATCAAGTACTAGTAATCACATAGCGCCCCCCCCCCCCCTCTTTCTAGCGCAGGGAGAAAGGGACCAAGCGGGGGACAGGGACAGCACCAATAAGGTGACAGCGGGAGGGGGCATCCCAAATCCGGATCACCAGGCCGGATAACCGCGTTGCCCCACTTGTGGGGTCGAGCGGAGGAGCTAATCTCCTAGGCACCATTAGGTGCCATCTACCATTACCCAGCCAGCAGCCTAAGCTGGGAGGCTTCTGTTGTTATCTATTAGGCAAACAAAAAAGGACTGGGCAGAAATAGACCAGAAAGGGGGGGCCAGGGTGTTACCCCGGCTACCTGCAAGCAGGAGACTTCTTTCTTCTGTCTTGTCGCCATCTTGCAGAGAAGAAACACTGGGGAATGAGTGAGAGGTGCCAGGAATGTATAGACCAGGAGGGGCTTGTTTTTCATGACTTCTCTGCACGTCGCCACCTGCTGGTGGAGTTACCCAAGTGTAATAATCAATGATTGAAGTAGGGTGTGTGGCATACTTAGAATATTTTTTTTTGTTTTTTTATAAGAAAGGGTGGGAGGGCGGGCCCATTCCGCAGTATCGCCACCTTGTCGCGGTGGAATGGCTTGTGTGCCCAGCACCTTGTGCCACCGGGGCCCCAGAGGGCAACGGCCACAGGTGATGGGCCAGACTAAGAGCGATACCAAGTGTCAGCAATACAGAAGCACACTACCTATGTCACAGCCACTCAGCCTATTATGGGATGTCACAGGCTCACAGCTACTATGGGATGGTCACAGGCCCACATCCATTATTGGATGTCACAGCCACTCAGCCTATGGGATGTCACAGGCTCACAGCTACTATGGGATGGTCATAGGCCCACAGCCATGGCGATGTCACATAATCGCTGACATCACAGGCCGCCTAATACTACATGCGAATAGGTCAGCTTCAGAATGCTCTGCCCCCTGGAGATGAGGCGGCTCATTGCAGTGCCCTCCCCGAGTATCACACAAGTGACAGAGGAGGCAGCAGACGAGTGAGCGGAGCGATCCGGCCTGACATTGAGCGATCTGATCGACGTGTGTGTGTTCATCCTGGGTGGCTATGTGGCGTCTGCTTTGATGTTAGCTGTCCATGGTGCTGCAGGGTGATGATGGCCCCGATCATGGGAGATCAGTGTATGACAAATAAGTGTCCATGGTGCTGCAGGGTGATGATGGCCCACAGCCATTATGGGATGGTCACAGGCCCACAGCCATTATGGGATGTCACAGCCACTCAGCCTATTATGGGATGTCACAGGCGCACAGCTACTATGGGATGGTCACAGGCTCACAGCCATTATGGAATGTCACAGGCCCACAGCCATTATGGGATGTCACAGGCCCACAGCCATTATGGGATGTCACAGGCTCAAAGCCATTATGGGATGTCACAGGCTCAAAGCCATTATGGGATATCACAGCCACTCAGCCTATTATGGGATGTCACAGGCTCACAGCCATTATGGGATGTCACAGCCACTCAGCCTATTATGGGATGTCACAGGTGACCCTGTGAATGCAGCACGGGTGGGTCTGCCAAGGTAATGTCACATAATTGGTATGTGTGATAAAACCGGTGACATCACAGGCCGCCTAATACTACATTTACCATTAAGCGCCGCATTTTGTCACCATTCCCCCAAAAACACAGCAGCCATATTTGACTCTGGAACACTCGAAGGGAAACTGGGTTTTGGTCCACTTTAATGAGCGCCGCTCAGCCTCCTGCGATCGAAGCAGGCATCTGAGCCGGCTGCTCCTTTATGTCACCCTGCTCTGTCTTTCCTTCTCACAAACGCTGGATTCTTTCCCGCTCTGCCGTCCGCCCCGTCGCTGTCTTTCCTCCCGCCCCCGCCTCACCCGACATTCTGTCTTTCCTCCTGCCCCGCCTCACCTGACATTCTGTCTTTCCTCCCGCCCCAGCAGACCCGCTGTCCTTCCTCCCGCCCCGCCTCACCCGACATTCTGTCTTTCCTCCCGTCCCCGCCATTTTGTCTTTCCTCCTGCCCTGCCTCACCTGACATTCTGTCTTTCCTTCCGCCCCAGCAGACCCGCTGTCTTTCCTCCCGTCCTCGCCTCACCCGACATTCTGTCTTTCCTCCCGTCCTCGCCTCACCCGACATTCTGTCTTTCCTCCCGTCCCCGCCTCACCTGGCATTCTGTCTTTCCTCCCGCCCCGCCATTTTGTCTTACCTCCTGCCCCGCCTCACCTGACATTCTGTCTTTCCTCCCGTCCCCGCCTCACCCGACATTCTGTCTTTCCTCCCGCCCCGCCATTTTGTCTTTCCTCCTGCCCCGCCTCACCTGACATTCTGTTTTTTATAAGAAAGGGTGAGAGGGCGGGCCCATTCCGGAATATCGCCACCTTGTCGCGGTGGAATGGCTTGTGTGCCCAGCACCTTGTGCCACCGGGGCCCAGAGGGCAACGGCCACAGGTGATGGGCCAGACTAAGAGCGATACCAAGTGTCAGCAATACAGAAGCACACTACCTATGTCACAGCCACTCAGCCTATTATGGGATGTCACAGGCTCACAGCCATTATGGGATGTCACAGGCGCACAGCTACTATGGGATGGTCATAGGCCCACAGCCATTATGGATTATGGGATGTCACAGAGCCTATTATGTGATGTCACAGGCTCACAGCCATTATGGGATGGTCACAGGCCCACAGCCATTATGGAATGTCACAGGTGACCCTGTGAATGCAGCACGGGTGGGTCCGCCAAGGCGATGTCACATAATCGGTGACATCACAGGCCGCCTAATACTACATGCGAATATGTCAGCTTCAGAAAGCTCTGCCCCCTGGAGGTGAGGCGGCTCATTGCAGTGCCCTCCACGAGTATCACACAAGTGACAGAGGAGGCAGCAGACGAGTGAGCGGAGCGATCCGGCCTGACATTGAGCGATCTGATCGGTGTGTGTGTGTGTGTTTATCCTGGGTGGCTATGTGGCGTCTGCTTTGATGTTAGCTGTCCATGGTGCTGCAGGGTGATGATGGCCCCGATCATGGGAGATCAGTGTATGACAAATAAGTGTCCATGGTGCTGCAGGGTGATGATGGCCCACAGGCATTATGGAATGTCACAGGCCCACAGCCATTATGGGATGTCACAGCCACTCAGCCTATTATGGGATGTCACAGGCCCACAGCCATTATGGAATGTCACAGGCCCACAGCCATTATGGGATGTCACAGCCACTCAGCCTATTATGGGATGTCACAGGCCCACAGCCATTATGGGATGTCATAGCCACTCAGCCTATTATGGGATGTCACAGGCTGACAGCCTATTATGGGATGTCACAGGTGACCCTGTGAATGCAGCACGGGTGGGTCCGCCAAGGCAATGTCACATAATTGGTATGTGTGATAAAACCGGTGACATCACAGGCCGCCTAATACTACATTTATCATTAAGCGCCGCATTTTGTCACCATTCCCCCAAAAACACAGCGGCCATATTTGACTCTGGAACACTCGAAGGGAAACTGGGTTTTGGTCCACTTTAATGAGCGCCGCTCAGCCTCCTGCGATCGAAGCAGGCATCTGAGCCGGCTGCTCCTTTATGTCACCCTGCTCTGTCTTTCCTTCTCACAAACGCTGGATTATTTCCCGCTCTGCCGTCCGCCCCCTCGCTGTCTTTCCTCCCGCCCCCGCCTCACCCGACATTCTGTCTTTCCTCCCGCCCCGCCATTTTGTCTTTCCTCCTGCCCCGCCTCACCTGACATTCTGTCTTTCCTTCTGCCCCAGCAGACCCGCTGTCTTTCCTCCCTTCCCCGCCTCACCTGGCATTCTGTCTTTCCTCCCGCCATTCTGTCTTTCCTCCCGTCCCCGCCTCACCTGACATTCTGTCTTTCCTCCCGTCCCCGCCATTTTGTCTTTCCTCCTGCCCCGCCTCACCCGAAATTCTGTCTTTCCTCCCACCCCAGCAGACCCGCTGTCCTTCCTCCCATCCCCGCCTCACCCAACATTCTGTCTTTCCTCCTGTCCCCGCCTCACCCGACATTCTGTCTTTCCTCCCGTCCCCGCCATTTTGTCTTTCCTCCTGCCCCGCCTCACCTGACATTCTGTCTTTCCTACCGCCCCAGCAGACCCGCTGTCTTTCCTCCAGCCTCACCCGACATTCTCTTTCCTCCCGCCTCACCCGACATTCTGTCTTTCCTCCCGCCCCAGCAGACCCGCTGTCTTTCCTCCCGCCTCACCCGACATTCTGTCTTTCCTCCCGCCCCAGCAGACCCGCTGTCTTTCCTCCCGCCTCACCCGACATTGTCTTTCCTCCCGCCCCAGCAGACCCGCCGTCTTTCCTCCCGTCCCTGCCTCACCCGACATTCTGTCTTTCCCCCCACCCCAGCAGACCCGCTGTCTTTCCTCCCGCCTCACCCGACATTCTGTCTTTCCTCCCGCCCCGCCTCACCCGACATTCTGTCTTTCCTACCGCCCCAGCAGACCCGCTGTCTTTCCTCCAGCCTCACCCGACATTCTGTCTTTCCTCCCGCCCCAGCCTAACCCCACATTCTATGACACTCTGTCTTTCCTCCCGCCCCAGCAGACCCGCTGTCTTTCCTCCCGCCCCAGGCCAATGACGTCACTTCAACTTAGGACAGAATTTTCTAGAAATGTGATTGGTTACCCAAGGTCACATGGCTGGACCTATAAATAGCGGCGCTCAGCGGCTCCAGCTCACAGATCGTGAGAGCAGAGCAAGAGTCAAGAGGCAAACATGAGTTGCTTTGGCAAATGCACAGCTCGCAGGATCTGGCGGCACATTGTCCGCATCACACGTTGCTTGTTCTGCATAAGGGTAGTGCATGAATGTCCTTACTATCGGACGGAGGATGAGGACGGTGGAGGACTCTGGATAATAGAGGTGCAGAACTGCTGTATCTGTATCCCATGGTTCACCCGCCCTGCTCCTCCTCCCTTCGAGTAGGACTAAGCAGCCCAGCAGCCCGTCGGGGGTCCTATCCCAGCGACATGCAGATGCCGACCTCGCCACAGTGAAGCAGCCTAATGGGGGCCCTGGCCCTGCGGGAGGATTGCCGACCCCTTAAATGGGGGCCCTGGCAAACACTTCAGCGGGTGCCGACCCCATATAACAACCATTCGGGGGCCCTGGCCCTGCCGGAGGATTGCCGACCCCTTAAATGGGGGCCCTGGCAAACACTTCAGCGGGTGCCGACCCCGTATAACCATTCAGGGGCCCTGGCCCTGCGGGAGGATTGCCGACCCCTTAAATGGGGGCCCTGGCAAACACTTCAGCGGGTGCCGACCCTGGAGGCAGCTAACACGGTGGCGGGGGTCCTGGCTCAGCGGTTGCAGGTGACGACCCCGGGGCAGCATGCAGGCAAAAACAGCAACACTTTCTTATAAAAGAACAAAAAAATTTTTTTTTGTTTTTTTATAAGAAAGGGTGGGAGGGCGGGCCCATTCCGCAGTATCGCCACCTTGTCGCGGTGGAATGGCTTGTGTGCCCAGCACCTTGTGCCACCGGGGCCCCAGAGGGCAACGGGCCACAGGTGATGAGCCAGACTAAGAGCGATACCAAGTGTCAGCAATACAGAAGCACACTACCTATGTCACAGCCACTCAGCCTATTATGGGATGTCACAGGCTCACAGCTACTATGGGATGGTCACAGGCCCACAGCCATTATGGGATGTCACAGGTGACCCTGTGAATGCAGCACGGGTGGGTCCGCCAAGGCGATGTCACATAATCGGTGACATCACAGGCCGCCTAATACTACATGCGAATATGTCAGCTTCAGAATGCTCTGCCCCCTGGAGGTGAGGCGGCTCATTGCAGTGCCCTCCCCGAGTATCACACAAGTGACAGAGGAGGCAGCAGACGAGTGAGCGGAGCGATCCGGCCTGACATTGAGCGATCTGATTGGTGTGTGTGTGCTGTGTGTTCATCCTGGGTGGCTATGTGGCGTCTGCTTTGATGTTAGCTGTCCATGGTGCTGCAGGGTGATGATGGCCCCGATCATGGGAGATCAGTGTATGACAAATAAGTGTCCATGGTGCTGCAGGTGATGCACAGGCCCACAGCCATTATGGGATGTCACAGCCACTCAGCCTATTATGGGATGTCACAGGCGCACAGCTACTATGGGATGTCACAGGCCCACAGCCATTATGGAATGTCACAGGCTCACAGCCATTATGGAATGTCACAGGTGACCCTGTGAATACAGCACGGGTGGGTCCGCCAAGGCGATGTCACATAATTGGTATGTGTGATAAAACCGGTGACATCACAGGCTGCCTAATACTACATTTACCATCAAGCTCCGCTTTTTGTCACCATTTCCCCAAAAAACGCAGCGGCCATATTGGAACACTCGAAGAAAAGGGACATACTAAACTGCATATTGGGATGATGGGATGATGGGATGATTGATTTAATTTCTCAGCACTTCCACCAGAGGTCGCTACAGTTTTTGCACTCATAGTAAATCACAGCATGTTCTGTTCTGTTGTTCTTGATACTATGTTACAGTTTCAAGAAGCTGCAAATGATTAACTCTTTCCTTGCTGAAATACATCCAGTGTTATAATAAAATCATAGTAAATTCTACACTGGTAATAGAAAAATAAGTCAAAACATTTGTAGGACTAAATTATTGATTTTACCTTTTCTTTTATTTCTCATTATTTTTGAATAAATGTATTATGTTGGGATTATGGGTAAAATATGATAGTTTCATATGCTAAGGCACACATTGACATATTTCTGATAATAAAATGGTTAAAATATTTATTTTACAGGGGGATTATGGGTGCAATTCTATAGTTACACATGCTAAGGAACACATGTTACGTATTTCTGATCAGAATATGGGCATAATATTTATTTTATAGGGGGATTATGGGTGCAATGCTATAGTTACGCATGCTAAGGAACACATGTTACGTATTTCTGATCAGAATATGGGCATAATATTTATTTTACAGGGGGATTATGGGTAGAATATAATAGTTACACATGCTAAGGAACACGTTACGTATTTCTGATCAGAATATGGCCATAATCTTTATTTTACAGGGGGATTATGGGTGCAATGCTATAGTTACACATGCTAAGGAACACATGTTACATATTTCTGATCAGAATATGGGCATAATCTTTATTTTACGGGGGATTATGGGTAGAATATAATAGTTACACATGCTAAGGAACACGTTACCTATTTCTGATCAGAATATGGGCATAATATTTATTTTACAGGGGGATTATGGGTAGAATATAATAGTTACACATGCTAAGGAACACATGTTACGTATTTCTGATCAGAATATAGGCATAATCTTTATTTTACAGGGGGATTATGGGTGCAATGCTATAGTTACACATGCTAAGGAACACATGTTACATATTTCTGATCAGAATATGGGCATAATCTTTATTTTACGGGGGATTATGGGTAGAATATAATAGTTACACATGCTAAGGAACACATGTTACCTATTTCTGATCAGAATATGGGCATAATATTTATTTTACAGGGGGATTATGGGTAGAATATAATAGTTACACATGCTAAGGAACACATGTTACGTATTTCTGATCAGAATATAGGCATAATCTTTATTTTACAGGGGGATTATGGGTGCAATGCTATAGTTACACATGCTAAGGAACACATGTTACGTATTTCTGATCAGAATATGGCCATAATATTTATTTTACAGGGGGATTATGGGTAGAATATAATAGTTACACATGCTAAGGAACACATGTTACGTATTTCTGATCAGAATATGGCCATAATATTTATTTTACAGGGGGATTATGGGTGCAATGCTATAGCTACACATGCTAAGGAACACATGTTACGTATTTCTGATCAGAATATGGCCATAATCTTTATTTTACAGGGGGATTATGGGTGCAATGCTATAGTTACACATGCTGAGGAACACGTTACGTATTTCTGATCAGAATATGGGCATAATCTTTGTTTTACAGGGGGATTATGGGTGCAATGCTATAGTTACACATGCTAAGGAACACATGTTACGTATTTCTGATCAGAATATGGGCATAATATTTATTTTACAGGGGGATTATGGGTAGAATATAATAGTTACACATGCTAAGGAACACATGTTACGTATTTCTGATCAGAATATGGGCATAATATTTATTTTACAGGGGGATTATGGGTAGAATATAATAGTTACACATGCTAAGGAACACGTTACGTATTTCTGATCAGAATATGGCCATAATCTTTATTTTACAGGGGGATTATGGGTGCAATGCTATAGCTACACATGCTAAGGAACACATGTTACGTATTTCTGATCAGAATATGGCCATAATCTTTATTTTACAGGGGGATTATGGGTGCAATGCTATAGTTACACATGCTAAGGAACACATGTTACATATTTCTGATCAGAATATGGCCATAATCTTTATTTTACAGGGGGATTATGGGTGCAATGCTATAGTTACACATGCTAAGGAACACGTTACATATTTCTGATCAGAATATGGCCATAATCTTTATTTTACAGGGGGATTATGGGTAGAATATAATAGTTACACATGCTAAGGAACACATGTTACGTATTTCTGATCAGAACATGGGCATAATCTTTATTTTACAGGGGGATTATGGGTAGAATATAATAGTTACACATGCTAAGGAACACATGTTACGTTTTTCTGATCAGAATATGGGCATAATCTTTATTTTACAGGGGGATTATGGGTGCAATGCTATAGTTACACATGCTAAGGAACACATGTTAAGTATTTCTGATCAGAATATGGGCATAATCTTTATTTCACAGGGGGATTATGGGTGCAATGCTATAGTTACACATGCTAAGGAACACATGTTACGTATTTCTGATCAGAAAATGGGCATAATCTTTATTTCACAGGGGGATTATGGGTGCAATGCTATAGTTACACATGCTAAGGAACACGTTACGTATTTCTGATCAGAATATGGGCATATTTTTTTCACAGGGGGATTATGGGTGCAATGCTATAGTTACACATGGAAAGGAACAGAATTGGCCCATTTCCAATAAGAATATGGGTAGAATATTTATTTCATATAGGGATTATGGGTGGAATATTATGGTTAAACATTCTCAGAAACAAAATTGACCCATTTCCTATCAAAATATGGGTATAATATTCAGTTTACATAGGGATTATGGGGGAATATTATGGTTACAAATGCTTAGAAACACAATTGACCCATTTCCAATAGGAATATGGGTGTTATATTTATTTTATATGGAAAATATTGGTGGAATATTATGGTTACACATACTAAGGAAGAAAATGTACCTTTTTGTGTGATAAGAATATGGGTATAATATTTATTTCACATGGGGATTATGGGTGGAATATTAGAGTTACACAAGCTAAGGCACTCAATTGACCCATTTCCAATAACAATATGGTGAAAAATATTTTTTAATGGGAATTATTCGTGGAGTTTTATAGTTACATATTCTAAGGAACACATTTCTGATAATATGGGTATAAATATATTTTTATGAGGATTATGGGTGAAATATCATATATACACATGCTAAGTAACATATTTGACCTATTTATAATTGGTATAATTATTTTTTAACATGGGTGGAATATTAAAGGGTACCTCTCATCAAAAAAACGTTTGATATATTATAGAATAATATATGCAGAATAACTTTCCAATTGCATGTTATTAAAAAATTTGCTTCTTTCTATTTAATTTTCCACTGAAATTTAGGACTCATGTTCGAGTCCTAAATCTCAGACACTAGCTGGTGTACTGAAATATTAGGTGTCTTGAGATTGAAAAGTGTTGAGTCCCTCACATTCCATCTCAAAACACAATATTTCACTACACGGCCTGCAGTCTGTGATTTAGGACTCCAGCATAAGTCAGAAATCTATAAAAAGGCTTGCAGCCGGGACTAGGGAAACCCCTAGTGGTCATTTTTTCAAAGTGGAAAATTAAATAGAAAGAAGCATATCTTTATCTAACATGCAATTGGAAAGTTGTTCTGCATACATTAGTCTATAACATTTTAAAAGTTTGTTTTAATGAGAGGTCCCCTTTAATGTTACACATGGAATGGAACACATGTGACCTTTTTCTCATTATATAATGGGTATAAATAATACCATTCTGTGAATACTCACCTGTAGAATGGATATTATAAGTATGCATCACACCCTGCTCCAGTAATGATTCATTACGTCTGGGTTATAGTCCACAAGAGGGCGCTTTACTGCAGAGATGGCAAAAAAGAGGCCCCTCCTGGTCCATATATACCCGGGACCTCCCACTCATTTCCCAGTATAAGTAAGCAGTAAGGGAACCAGGAGAAGCCACAACAAAATAACAATATTAGCAAGGAAACATTCACCATATAGGAGGACCCAAAAATAAAACTCAGGGCGGGATGGAGCAGGGTGTGATGCATACTTATAATATCCATTCTACAAGGTGAGTATTCACAGAATGGTATTATTCCAAGTATGCATCACACCCTGCTCCAGTAATGATTCATTACGTCAGGGACATCCAGTAGCAGTGTCCAACAACGGGTGGGAATCCCAAAACAAGGCAACAACGCGCAGTTCAAACCACTGCAGCTTGCAGAACTTTGCGGCCAAAACAGCATCCGCTGAGGCCCGAACATCAACCTTGTAAAACTTGGAAAAAGTATGAACAGAAGACCAAGTAGCAGCCTACAACCTGTTCAACAGAAGCCTGGTGCTGAAAAGCCCAAGAGGCCCCAACAGCACGAGTAGAATGAGCAGTGAATCGGAAGAGAGGATCCCTCCCTTCAGCAGAATAGGCCCTAACAATGGCCTGACGAATCCATATACTAATGGTAGACTTGATGGGCGCTAAACTCTTCTTAGGACCAGAGGGTACCACAAACAAGGCGTCCATCTTCCTGAAAGGCGCTGTAGCCACCAGGTAGTATTTTACGTTTCTGACGACATCCAGAGAATGCAAGGCCCTCTCCTTGTCATTACCAGGATTAGGGCATAAGGAAGGAAGCACAATGTCCTGATTGGAGGTGAAAGGCAGAGACAACCTTAGGCAAGAAGTTGGGTTTAAAGCGAAAAACCACCTTGTCCTGGTGTCTCTCAAAATAGGGGGCCTGAATGGACAGAGCCGCCAACTCAGAAGCACGCCAGACAGAAGTGATAGCCACCAAGAAGGCAACTTTCAAGGTGACAATAGACAGTGCATCCTCATGCACAGGCTCAAATGGAGGACCCTGAAGGGCAGACAATACCAAATTCAAATCCCAAACCGGTAACATGGGTTTGCGGGGAGAGCGCACATGAGTGACCCCCTGGAAAAAAGTTTTGACCAAAGGATGAAGAGCGAAGGACATCTGGAAGAAAACCGCCAGGGCGGAAACATGCCCCTTCAGAGGGCTGAGCTGAAAAACCCATATCCAGAACATGTTGAAGGAACTCCAGTATCCGAGGGATGGAGAACACCCGACAAGGGAAGGCCCTAGCCTCACACCAGTCAATGTAGGTCCGCCAGGTCCTGTAGTAGATATTAGAGGAAGACTTCTGCCTAGCTTTGACCAGAGTCTGACCGCATCAGACAGACCCTTTTCTTTTAGGATGGAGGTTTCAGCAGCAATGCCTTCAAAGCCAGCGTTTGTAAATTGGGGTAACAGAGTCGTCCTTGAGTGAGAAGATCCGGAACCAGGGGCAGAGGGTACTGATCGATCGCCAGCTGCACGAGGTCTGCGAACCACACCTGTCTTGGCCACCTGGGGACCACCAAAACAGCTGGCACCCCTTCGTGAACCAGCTTGCGTATAACCCTGCCCAGAAGGGGAAACAGAGGGAAGAGGTACAGGAAACCGAACCCCCGCCAGGACAGAGACATGGCATCCACTGCCAGAGCCATAGGATCCTGGGACAGTGAGACAAATGCTGTAAGCTTGTGAATGTGACGAGAGGCAAACAGATCCACATCCGGCATCCCCCACCTGTGACAGAGGGATAGAAAGACCTCGCTGCTGAGGGACCATTCTCCCCGGCAAGAGGCCCCTCTGCTCAGGGAGTCCTCTTCCAGGTTCTCCACTCCCGGGATGTAAACCGCAGAAATGCACAGAACATTGTTCTCTGCCCAAGAGAGAATCAACGACACCTCCCGGAGGGCACTCCACGTCCCTCCCTGATGATTGTTGTAAGCGACCGCAGTCCAGTTGTCGGAGCAAACCTGAACCGGCAGGCCCTGGAGGTGAGGCGACAGCTGCGCCAGCACCAACTGAACCGCCCTCAGCTCCAGAGCATTGATGGGGCGTGTGCCTCCTGAGGGCCCCACAGCCCCTGGGATTGATGGGCTCTCCAGTAGACCCCCAGCCTGACAGACTGGCATCCATAGTGACCGTCTCCTAGTGGGGCGTCAGAAATGATCTGCCCCCCAGAAGATTCTTCGAGTCCAGCCACCACAGAAGGGACTGCCGGACCAGAGGGGACAGAACAAATGCCTGATCCAGAGATAGGGGACACTTTTCCCAGACTGTTAGGAGATGGAGCTGAAGAGGCCTCATGTGAAACTGAGCAAAGGGAACTGCCTCGAAGCAGGCCACCATCTGTCCCACCAGTTGCATCCCTTGTCGGATGGATGGATGAGGGTTGGACAGTAGGACATGAATCAGCGCTTGAAGAGCGTCCACCTTCTGCTGAGGTAGGAAAATCCTGACCTGAATGGTATCCAGAGTCATACCCAGGAAGGCGGTCACCCGTGACGGAGAGAGTGAGGACTTGGGGTAATTGATCACCCAGCCGAACTTCTCCAGTGTCGCCACCACCGTCCGGGTGTCCAGCTCCGCTTGATGGAGTGAAGGAGACGTAATGAGAAGGTCGTCCAGATATGGAAGAATTCGAATGCCCCGGGCTCTGAGAAGAGCCATCACGCCCGCCTGCACCTAGGTGAACACCCTGGGGGCAGAGGTGAGCCCGAAGGGGAGAGCCACAAATTGGTAGTGTTGTTCCCCTACCGCAAACCTGAGGAACCGCTGGTGCCCTGGAAAGACCGGCACATGAAGGTAAGCGTCTTTGATGTCTATTGAGGTCATAAAGACCCCCGGGCGCAGTGAGCTTATAGCAGAGCGCAGTGTCTCCATGCGAAACCGTTTGGTTATGATGAACCTGTTGAGAAGCTTTAGGTCCAGAATGGGTCTGATGGAACCATCCTTTTTGGGCACTGTAAAGAGATTGGAATAGTAACACTGACCTCTCTCTCTGGGGGGATCCTGACGAATGACCTCCATGGCCCGAAGGTTTTTGACCACCAACAACAGGCCCTGCATTGCCTGAGGATCCGTAGGAACCCATGATCTGAGGAATATGGGAGGAGGCCAGTCCGCGAACTCCAGCTTGTACCCGGAGGAGACAACATCCAGAATCCATTTGTCTGAGACCTGTTGGGCCCAGACCCGAGTGAAGAGCCGCAGCCGTCCCCCCACCCGCAAGGGTGAGGGTGCCCCCTCATTGCTGAGCGGGCTTGGCCGTGGATTTGGGTTTGGCACCCCAGGAGGATCCGGGTTGGGCGCAGCCTCTGCCCTTGCCCCAGAAATCTCCCCTTTGTCTAGCAAAGGATACCCCCCTGCCTGTCCTAGGCCCACGAAAGGAGGGAGTGAAAGAGCCCGAACCCCGAAAGGGTCACGGCTGCTATTTGCGTTGGGGTAACTTACCTCCCTTAGCAAAAAAGGTCCAGACGATCACCAAACAGGCGCAATCCTTTAAAGGGAAGCCCAGTGAGCGCCTTCTTAGCAGCATTGTCCGCTGCCCATTGGCGCAACCAGACCGAGCGGCGGATAGAGACTACTAAGGCCGAGGTCCTGCTACACATCCGAATGGTGTCTTCCAAGGCAGATAAGACATAAGTGATGAACAACTCACATTGTGACAAGGCTCTAAATTCCACACTAGAAGAATCCTCATGGGAGCCGTCCAGAGGGCCCCTGATTAAGGTCCTAATAGCTGAAGCACAAACCGTGCGCAGAGCCGAACCCGAACAAGCAAAGGCATGGGAGGCCAATTGGTCAATACGTCGGTCCTCAAGGTAGTGGAATCAGGGGAATGCACCACTGACGTATTGGACAACCCAGGACGGGGGCATCCACCTCGGGGGGAGTTGACCAATGTTTGACCACGTCCGCGGGGAAGGGATACCTCCTATCCCACCCCTTAGGGATACCGGGAAGCCTGATAGGCCGTTCCCACACCTAAAGAACCAGTTTGTTAAAATGCGTCTGTTCTTGGAATTCCAACCGTGGCTTAAAGTGGACCAACAACCAGGATTTTGACTATCCTGGGTCTTGGTCCACTTCGATGGGGCACCCCCGATCGGGGTGCCCCGCTGTGTGAAACCCCCCCCAACCCCCCGAAAAACTCACCTCTCCGCGCTCCCAGCGCCAACGTACAAGCTCTATTCCAGGACGTCTAAGCGGCTGCCGCCGCCGCCGCCTCCCGCGCGTCCCTTTTGACGCGCGCGCGCGCGCGCGCCGGCCATTCGCAGACGGCCGGCGCGGGCGCGCGCACGCCTGCAGGGGCGCGAGGGAGGCGGCGGCGGCCGGCCGCCGCCGAAGATCAGGTAGGGTTTTTCGGGGGTTTTGGGGGGGTTACACCCCGCGGGACATCCCGATCTCGGATGTCCCGCGGGGTGGGGGGTGATCGGCCCGGGAATCTTATAGATTCCCGGGCCGATCACCCGTGGGTGTTGGTCCACTTTAACGGTCCCAAACAATTCCCCCTGCTGCTTAGGTGCCGCCGTAGGAGGGGGAAATTGCAAGTACTTCAAAAATTTGAGTAAGGAGCCTATGGGTGTCGTCAGCATCCCCATGCTCTGCACCGGCATCAGCGCCAAGGTACTGCTGATCATCAGAGACTTCAGAGTCTGAAAATTCCCCTTCCTCAAGAGGGGTATAGTCATACAATCAAGGAATTCATTTTCGGAAGAAAAGGCCGGCGCAGCAGGCGCCATGTGCCGTCTTTTAGTTGGAGCCTTCGGGGCTGCAGAACTGGCAATCATTCTCTCAATGTTGGCCAGTCTAGCGCAAACATCAGATTGTGACTCCCTGCTAGTGTAAATGTCACTAGGGGTCATAACCAGGCGCGGGGGTGTGGGGGATGAGAGCAGCGGAGCTGATCCAGCCGCACGGGGCTCAGATTGCCGCGCAAGCGCCTGCTGCACACATGGTACACAAATCTGCACATTATCGCCCACAAGGGATGCCCCACATACCACACACAGCCGGGCTTGCCCCAAGGGGACCCCGAGCACAGTATCCTGGGAAGCCTCCATATGGTGATTTGGTAGTCGCAATGGGAATTACGCTATTCAGCTACCCGGGATTCCCCTTAAAAACAGATCATGTGTGTTGTGTGTAGAAAATGGTATCACCAGAATTGTGGGGGGCAAATGGGTAGACCACCCAAATATTTTGTTTGTGAACAGTGCAAAAAAAAAATAGCATACACTTTGACATTGTTTGTTTTTCTTTTTGTGATATTTGGCATAAACCATGAAATAGCAGGGCAAGCCATGCCTTACGGCATTGCCCCCTGACTATGGAGCCAATGATAATGTTGCCCCCTATGTCAGGGATCCTGACTCCTAAGGGGTCGGATTTCTGGAAGTGCTGCCCCAATCCAGAACTAGCCTGGATCTTCCGCCAATTTCTTTGCCTCTCCTATTGTATTTATACCCCCCCCTCCCAGGAATGATCTACCTCACTCCCTTGTTTGGGTCCTGGAAGCTTTTCCTACCCAGCCCCTGTTGTTGTTATTACTGTTGTTTTGCTGTTTGTTTGATGTTCCTGCAATGGTGCTATTGAAGTCACAGCAGGTGTCCGGTCTGGAGTTCCATCTGCTAACTAGAGTTGGTGAGGCAGCACCACTCGACCGTGACCCCCCAACCAATTGTGCCTGGAGTTATTCCACATTTTATATTTAAGATAAAAGCTGTGGCTGACCCCTACCACAATTTAAGTTAACGTGTGTACTGTCTGTTATTTATGGAGAGGGACTTATGGCAGTTAAAAGGGTTTTTCGGGTTTAGACATCTTGGGGGAGATTCATCAAAACCTGTGTAAAGGAAAAGTTGACTATCAGATCACTTCCAGCTGCAGAAGAAGCAGAGCGAGGACGTCAGCTGTCAATCAAGCCCGCAGGACGGGGCCGCGGCCGGCGCATAGGAGCTGGTAAGTGGAAGTCCCCGCCTAGAAGACTACTTAGGAAACGGCCGGGAGGGACTTTATAGTTTAATATCTTCACCATCACTGGGGGCACAAACGTCCCCCGGGGATGGTGAAGATGCAGATTTTAGCATATATAACGCATTGCCAAGCGTTATATATGATAAAAACTGCTGGTTGAGTCCCTTTAAATATGGTATAATTTTAATCGTATGAATATTTCACCCATAATACCCATCTATACAAAAATATTTATGCCCATATTCTTATTAGAAATAGGTCAAATGTGTTCCTTACCATGTGTAACTATAAAATTCCACCAATAATCCCTAGGTAAAATAAATATTATACTTACATTCTTATTGGAAATGGGTCAACTGTGTTCCTAAGCATGTGTAACTATAATATTCCACCCATAATCCCCATGTAAAATAAATATTATATCCATATTGTTATCAGAATCAGGTCAAATGTGTTCCTTAGCATGTGTAACTACAATATTCCACCAATAATCCCCATATTCTTATCAGAAATTGGTCAGTTGTGTTTCTTAACATGTGTGACTATAATATTATACCTGTAATCCCTATGTAAAATACATATAATACCCATATTCTTATCAGAAATGGGTCAACTGTGTTCCCTTGCATATGTTACTATAATATTTCACCCATAATCCCCCTGTGAAATAAATATTATGCCCATAGTCTGATCAGAAATACGTAACATGTGTTCCTTAGCATGTGTGACTATAGCATTGCACCCATAATCCCCATGTGAAATAAATATTTTAACCATATTATTATCAGAAATTGGTCAATTGTGTTCCTTAGCATGTGTAACTATTATATTCTACCCATAATCCCCCTGTAAAATAAATATTATGCCCGTATTCTTAACAGAAATACATTAAATATGTTCCTTAGCATGTGTAACTAGAATATTATACCCATAATCCCTATGAAAAATACATATAATACCCATATTCTTATCAGAAATGGGTCAACTGTGTTCCTTAGCATGTGTAACTATAGCATTGCACCCATAATCCCCCTGTGAAATAAAGATTATGCCCATATCCTGATCAGAAATATGTAACGTGTGTTCCTTAGCATGTGTAACTATAGCATTGCACCCATAATCCCCCTGTAAAATAAAGATTATGCCCATATCCTGATCAGAAATATGTAACGTGTGTTCCTTAGCATGCGTAACTATAGCATTGCACCCATAATCCCCCTGTAAAATAAATATTATGCCCATATTCTGATCAGAAATACGTAACATGTGTTCCTTAGCATGTGTAACTATAGCATTGCACCCATAATCCCCCTGTAAAATAAAGATTATGCCCATATTCTGATCAGAAATACGTAACATGTGTTCCTTAGCATGTGTAACTATTATATTCTACCCATAATCCCCCTGTAAAATAAATATTATGGCCATTTTCTGATCAGAAATACGTAACATGTGTTCCTTAGCATGTGTAACTATTATATTCTACCCATAATCCCCCCGTAAAATAAAGATTATGCCTATATTCTGATCAGAAATACGTAACATGTGTTCCTTAGCATGTGTAACTATAGCATTGCACCCATAATCCCCCTGTGAAATAAATATTATGGCCATATTCTGATCAGAAATACGTAACATGTGTTCCTTAGCATGTGTAACTATAGCATTGCACCCATAATCCCCCTATAAAATAAATATTATGCCCATATTCTGATCAGAAATACGTAACATGTGTTCCTTAGCATGTGTAACTATTATATTCTACCCATAATCCCCCTGTAAAATAAAAATTATGCCCATATTCTGATCAGAAATACGTAACATGTGTTCCTTAGCATGTGTAACTATTATATTCTACCCATAATCCCCCTGTAAAATAAAGATTATGCCCATATTCTGATCAGAAATACGTAACATGTGTTCCTTAGCATGTGTAACTATAGCATTACACCCATAATCCCCCTGTAAAATAAAGATTATGCCCATATTCTGATCAGAAATACGTAACATGTGTTCCTTAGCATGTGTAACTATAGCATTACACCCATAATCCCCCTGTAAAATAAAGATTATGCCCATATTCTGGTCAGAAATACGTAGCATGTGTAACTATTATATTCTACCCATAATCCCCCTGTAAAATAAAGATTATGCCCATATTCTGATCAGAAATACGTAACGTGTTCCTTAGCATGTGTAACTATAGCATTGCACCCATAATCCCCCTGTAAAATAAAGATTATGCCCATATTCTGATCAGAAATACGTAACATGTGTTCCTTAGCATGTGTAACTATAGCATTACACCCATAATCCCCCTGTAAAATAAAGATTATGCCCATATTCTGGTCAGAAATACATAACATGTGTTCCTTAGCATGTGTAACTATTATATTCTACCCATAATCCCCCTGTAAAATAAAGATTATGCCCATATTCTGATCAGAAATACGTAACATGTGTTCCTTAGCATGTGTAACTATAGCATTACACCCATAATCCCCCTGTAAAATAAAGATTATGCCCATATTCTGGTCAGAAATACGTAGCATGTGTAACTATTATATTCTACCCATAATCCCCCTGTAAAATAAAGATTATGCCCATATTCTGATCAGAAATACGTAACATGTGTTCCTTAGCATGTGTAACTATAGCATTACACCCATAATCCCCCTGTAAAATAAAGATTATGGCCATATTCTGATCAGAAATACGTAACATGTGTTCCTTAGCATGTGTAACTATAGCATTACACCCATAATCCCCCTGTAAAATAAAGATTATGCCCATATTCTGATCAGAAATACGTAACATGTGTTCCTTAGCATGTGTAACTATTATATTCTACCCATAATCCCCCTGTAAAATAAAGATTATGCCCATATTCTGATCAGAAATACGTAACATGTGTTCCTTAGCATGTGTAACTATTATATTCTACCCATAATCCCCCTGTGAAATAAATACTATACCCATATTCTGATCAGAAATACGTAACATGTGTTCCTTAGCATGTGTAACTATAGCATTACACCCATAATCCCCCTGTAAAATAAAGATTATGCCCATATCCTGATCAGAAATATGTAACGTGTGTTCCTTAGCATGTGTAACTATAGCATTGCACCCATAATCCCCCCTGTGAAATAAATATTATGCCCATATTCTGATCAGAAATACATAACATGTGTTCCTTAGCATGTGTAACTATAGCATTGCACCCATAATCCCCCTGTAAAATAAAGATTATGCCCATATCCTGATCAGAAATACATAACATGTGTTCCTTAGCATGTGTAACTATAGCATTGCACCCATAATCCCCCTGTAAAAAAAAGATTATGCCCATATCCTGATCAGAAATATGTAACGTGTGTTCCTTAGCATGTGTAACTATAGCATTGCACCCATAATCCCCCTGTGAAATAAATATTATGGCCATATTCTGATCAGAAATACATTAAATGTGTTCCTTAGCATGTGTAACTATAGCATTGCACCCATAATCCCCCTGTGAAATAAATATTATGCCCATATTCTGATCAGAAATACATAACATGTGTTCCTTAGCATGTGTAAGTATAGCATTGCACCCATAATCCCCCTGTAAAATAAAGCTTATGCCCATATCCTGATCAGAAATATGTAACGTGTGTTCCTTAGCATGTGTAACTATAGCATTGCACCCATAATCCCCCTGTGAAATAAATATTATGCCCATATTCTGATCAGAAATACGTAACATGTGTTCCTTAGCATGTGTAACTATAGCATTGCACCCATAATCCCCCTGTGAAATAAATATTATGCCCATATTCTGATCAGAAATACATAACATGTGTTCCTTAGCATGTGTAACTATAGCATTGCACCCATAATCCCCCTGTAAAATAAAGATTATGCCCATATCCTGATCAGAAATATGTAACGTGTGTTCCTTAGCATGTGTAACTATAGCATTGCACCCATAATCCCCCTGTGAAATAAATATTATGCCCATATTCTGATCAGAAATACATAACATGTGTTCCTTAGCATGTGTAACTATAGCATTGCACCCATAATCCCCCTGTAAAATAAAGATTATGCCCATATCCTGATCAGAAATATGTAACGTGTGTTCCTTAGCATGTGTAACTATAGCATTGCACCCATAATCCCCCTGTAAAAAAAAGATTATGCCCATATCCTGATCAGAAATATGTAACGTGTGTTCCTTAGCATGTGTAACTATAGCATTGCACCCATAATCCCCCTGTGAAATAAATATTATGGCCATATTCTGATCAGAAATACATTAAATGTGTTCCTTAGCATGTGTAACTATAGCATTGCACCCATAATCCCCCTATAAAATAAAGATTATGCCCATATTCTGATCAGAAATACGTAACATGTGTTCCTTAGCATGTGTAACTATTATATTCTACCCATAATCCCCCTGTAAAATAAAGATTATGCCCATATTCTGATCAGAAATACGTAACATGTGTTCCTTAGCATGTGTAACTATAGCATTGCACCCATAATCCCCCTGTAAAATAAAGATTATGCCCATATTCTGATCAGAAATACGTAACATGTGTTCCTTAGCATGTGTAACTATAGCATTGCACCCATAATCCCCCTGTAAAATAAATATTATGGCCATATTCTGATCAGAAATACGTAACATGTGTTCCTTAGCATGTGTAACTATAGCATTGCACCCATAATCCCCCTGTAAAATAAATATTATGGCCATTTTCTGATCAGAAATACGTAACGTGTTCCTTAGCATGTGTAACTATTATATTCTACCCATAATCCCCCCGTAAAATAAAGATTATGCCCATATTCTGATCAGAAATACGTAACATGTGTTCCTTAGCATGTGTAACTATTATATTCTACCCATAATCCCCCTGTAAAATAAAGATTATGCCCATATTCTGATCAGAAATATGTAACATGTGTTCCTTAGCATGTGTAACTATAGCATTACACCCATAATCCCCCTGTAAAATAAAGATTATGCCCATATTCTGATCAGAAATACGTAACATGTGTTCCTTAGCATGTGTAACTATAGCATTACACCCATAATCCCCCTGTAAAATAAAGATTATGCCCATATTCTGATCAGAAATACGTAACATGTGTTCCTTAGCATGTGTAACTATAGCATTGCACCCATAATCCCCCTGTAAAATAAATATTATGCCCATATTCTGATCAGAAATACGTAACATGTGTTCCTTAGCATGTGTAACTATTATATTCTACCCATAATCCCCCTGTAAAATAAATATTATGGCCATTTTCTGATCAGAAATACGTAACATGTGTTCCTTAGCATGTGTAACTATTATATTCTACCCATAATCCCCCCGTAAAATAAAGTTTATGCCCATATTCTGATCAGAAATACGTAACATGTGTTCCTTAGCATGTGTAACTATTATATTCTACCCATAATCCCCCTGTAAAATAAAGATTATGCCCATATTCTGATCAGAAATATGTAACATGTGTTCCTTAGCATGTGTAACTATAGCATTACACCCATAATCCCCCTGTAAAATAAAGATTATGCCCATATTCTGATCAGAAATACGTAACATGTGTTCCTTAGCATGTGTAACTATAGCATTACACCCATAATCCCCCTGTAAAATAAAGATTATGCCCATATTCTGGTCAGAAATACGTAGCATGTGTAACTATTATATTCTACCCATAATCCCCCTGTAAAATAAATATTATGCCCATATTCTGATCAGAAATACGTAACATGTGTTCCTTAGCATGTGTAACTATTATATTCTACCCATAATCCCCCTGTAAAATAAAGATTATGCCCATATTCTGATCAGAAATACGTAACATGTGTTCCTTAGCATGTGTAACTATAGCATTGCACCCATAATCCCCCTGTAAAATAAAGATTATGCCCATATTCTGATCAGAAATACGTAACATGTGTTCCTTAGCATGTGTAACTATAGCATTACACCCATAATCCCCCTGTAAAATAAAGATTATGCCCATATTCTGGTCAGAAATACATAACGTGTTCCTTAGCATGTGTAACTATTATATTCTACCCATAATCCCCCTGTAAAATAAAGATTATGCCCATATTCTGATCAGAAATACGTAACATGTGTTCCTTAGCATGTGTAACTATTATATTCTACCCATAATCCCCCTGTAAAATAAAGATTATGCCCATATTCTGATCAGAAATACGTAACATGTGTTCCTTAGCATGTGTAACTATAGCATTACACCCATAATCCCCCTGTAAAATAAAGATTATGCCCATATTCTGATCAGAAATACGTAACATGTGTTCCTTAGCATGTGTAACTATTATATTCTACCCATAATCCCCCTGTAAAATAAAGATTATGGCCATATTCTGATCAGAAATACGTAACATGTGTTCCTTAGCATGTGTAACTATAGCATTGCACCCATAATCCCCCTGTAAAATAAAGATTATGCCCATATTCTGATCAGAAATACATTTAATGTGTTCCTTAGCATGTGTAACTATAGCATTGCACCCATAATATCCCTGTAAAATAAAGATTATGCCCATATTCTGATCAGAAATACGTAACATGTGTTCCTTAGCATGTGTAACTATTATATTCTACCCATAATCCCCCTGTAAAATAAATTTTATGGCCATATTCTGATCAGAAATACGTAACGTGTTCCTTAGCATGTGTAACTATAGCATTGCACCCATAATCCCCCTGTAAAATAAAGGTTATGGCCATATTCTGATCAGAAATTTGTAACGTGTTCCTTAGCATGTGTAACTATAGCATTGCACCCATAATCCCCCTGTGAAATAAAGATTATGGCCATATTCTGATCAGAAATACGTAACATGTGTTCCTTAGCATGCGTAACTATTATATTCTACCCATAATCCCCCTGTAAAATAAATATTATGCCCATATTCTGATCAGAAATATGTAACATGTGTTCCTTAGCATGTGTAACTATAGCATTGCACCCATAATCCCCCTGTAAAATAAAGGTTATGGCCATATTCTGATCAGAAATATGTAACATGTGTTCCTTAGCATGTGTAACTATAGCATTGCACCCATAATCCCCCTGTGAAATAAAGATTATGGCCATATTCTGATCAGAAATACGTAACATGTGTTCCTTAGCATGTGTAACTATAGCATTGCACCCATAATCCCCCTGTAAAATAAAGATTATGCCCATATTCTGATCAGAAATCTATAACATGTGTTCCTTAGCATGTGTAACTATTATATTCTACCCATAATCCCCCTGTAAAATAAATATTATGCCCATATTCTGATCAGAAATATGTAACATGTGTTCCTTAGCATGTGTAACTATAGCATTGCACCCATAATCCCCCTGTAAAATAAAGATTATGGCCATATTCTGATCAGAAATACGTAACATGTGTTCCTTAGCATGCGTAACTATTATATTCTACCCATAATCCCCCTGTAAAATAAATATTATGCCCATATTCTGATCAGAAATACGTAACGTGTGTTCCTTAGCATGTGTAACTATAGCATTGCACCCATAATCCCCCTGTAAAATAAAGATTATGCCCATATTCTGATCAGAAATACGTAACGTGTGTTCCTTAGCATGTGTAACTATAGCATTGCACCCATAATCCCCCTGTAAAATAAAGGTTATGGCCATATTATGATCAGAAATTTGTAACATGTGTTCCTTAGCATGTGTAACTATAGCATTGCACCCATAATCCCCCTGTGAAATAAAGATTATGGCCATATTCTGATCAGAAATACGTAACATGTGTTCCTTAGCATGCGTAACTATTATATTCTACCCATAATCCCCCTGTAAAATAAATATTATGCCCATATTCTGATCAGAAATATGTAACATGTGTTCCTTAGCATGTGTAACTATAGCATTGCACCCATAATCCCCCTGTAAAATAAAGATTATGCCCATATTCTGATCAGAAATACGTACCATGTGTTCCTTAGCATGTGTAACTATAGCATTGCACCCATAATCCCCCTGTAAAATAAAGATTATGGCCATATTCTGATCAGAAATACGTAACATGTGTTCCTTAGCATGTGTAACTATTATATTCTACCCATAATCCCCCTGTGAAATAAAGATTATGGCCATATTCTGATCAGAAATACGTAACATGTGTTCCTTAGCATGTGTAACTATTATATTCTACCCATAATCCCCCTGTAAAATAAATATTATGGCCATATTCTGATCAGAAATACGTAACATGTGTTCCTTAGCATGTGTAACTATAGCATTGCACCCATAATCCCCCTGTAAAATAAATATTATGGCCATATTCTGATCAGAAATACGTAACATGTGTTCCTTAGCATGCGTAACTATTATATTCTACCCATAATCCCCCTGTAAAATAAATATTATGCCCATATTCTGATCAGAAATATGTAACATGTGTTCCTTAGCATGTGTAACTATAGCATTGCACCCATAATCCCCCTGTGAAATAAATATTTTAACCATTTTATCAGAAATATGTCAATGTGTGCCTTAGCATATGAAACTATCATATTTTACCCATAATCCCAACATAATACATTTACTCAAAAATAATGAGAAATAAAAGAAAAGGTAAAATCAATAATTTAGTCCTACAAATGTTTTGAGTCATTTTTCTATTACCAGTGTAGAATTTACTATGATTTTATTATAACACTGGATGTATTTCAGCAAGGAAAGAGTTAATCATTTGCAGCTTCTTGAAACTGTAACATAGTATCAAGAACAACAGAACAGAACATGCTGTGATTTACTATGAGTGCAAAAACTGTAGCGACCTCTGGTGGAAGTGCTGAGAAATTAAATCAATCATCCCATCATCCCATCATCCCAATATGCAGTTTAGTATGTCCCGAAGAAAAACACTTCATTTATAATAAAATAGCGTCCTAATATGTGTTAATAATAATTGTTCTCATACAATTAACAACTTCATCTTACAATTTAAATAAATTACATTATTTTCATGGAAAGGTAACTTGTTAGGTTACAGCAGCCTAACGGTCGCAGCGGTAACATCACCCCCCCCCCCCCTTGCAGAGCATTACGGCAAACCACTAGTATGGCCCCAAAAAAACTGCTCTATACACACCCGCCCCTGCAGAGTGTTACAACAAAAGCCCCCTGAAGAGTATTTAGCAAGACAAAAACTCACCTGCTACCGATGATCTTCTGTCATTGGCCTCGGTAGCGCACCACACAAAAAGCCCGCGTAAACAGCTGCGCTTCTTGTTGCCTAGGAGATGGCATCTACCCATCGTTACTAAGCAAAGATAAGCGGCTGCTCTGCGAATATGTCAGCTTCAGAAAGCTCTGCCCCCTGGAGGTGAGGCGGCTCATTGCAGTGCCCTCCCCGAGTATCACACAAGTGACAGAGGAGGCAGCAGAAGAGTGAGCGGAGCGATCCGGCCTGACATTGTGCGATATGATCGGTGTGTGTGTGTGTTCATCCTGGGTGGCTATGTGGCGTCTGCTTTGATGTTAGCTGTCCATGGTGCTGCAGGGTGATGATGGCCCCGATCATGGGAGATCAGTGTATGACAAATAAGTGTCCATGGTGCTGCAGGGTGATAATGACCCACAGCCATTATGGGATGTCACAGGCCCACAGCCATTATGGGATGTCACAGGCCCACAGCCATTATGGGATGGTCACAGGCTCACAGCCATTATGGGATGTCACAGGCCCACAGCCATAATGGGATGTCACAGCCCACAGCTACTATGGGATGTCACAGGCTCACAGCCATTATGGGATGTCACAGGCCCACAGCCATTATGGGATGTCACAGCCACTCAGCCTATTATGGGATGGTCACAGGCTCACAGCTACTATGGGATGACACAGGCTCACAGCCATTATGGGATGTCACAGGCTCACAGCCATTATGGAATGTCATAGCCACTCAGCCTATTATGGGATGTCACAGGCCACTCAGCCTATTATGGGATGTCACAGGCTCACAGCCATTATGGAATGTCACAGGCTCACAGCCATTATGGAATGTCACAGGTGACCCTGTGAATGCAGCACGGGTGGGTCCGCCAAGGCGATGTCACATAATTGGTATGTGTGATAAAACCGGTGACATCACAGGCCGCCTAATACTACATGCGAATATGTCAGCTTCAGAAAGCTCTGCCCCCTGGAGGTGAGGCGGCTCATTGCAGTGCCCTCCCCGAGTATCACACAAGTGACAGAGGAGGCAGCAGACGAGTGAGCGGAGCGATCCGGCCTGACATTGAGCGATCTGATCGGTGTGTGTGTGTGTGTGTTTATCCTGGGTGGCTATGTGGCGTCTGCTTTGATGTTAGCTGTCCATGGTGCTGCAGGGTGATGATGGCCCCGATCATGGGAGATCAGTGTATGACAAATAAGTATCCATGTTGCTGCAGGGTGATGATGGCCCCGATCATGATGATCAGTGTATGACAAATAAGTGTCCATGTTGCTGCCGTCACTTGATCTGTAGTGCTTCATTTCCTCATTGGCGGCCTGGGCTGCAGTTTCTCTCTGCAAGGGTTAAAGTGGACCAAAACCCAGGATTTTGACTATACAGGGTTTTGGTCCTTTCCCCTGATCGGGTTGCCCCGCTGTGTGAAACCCCCCCTAGATCGCCCAAAGAAACTCACCTTTTCCCGGTCCTACAGCGCATGTGCGGCCGCTCGTCCAATCAGTTTGCTCGGAGCCACTAACACCACACCACGTCCAGCAGCTCCGAGCGTGCTGGCGGCCTCATCCCCCGCTGCCCTCTAACAGGGAGCGTGTCCGCGCCGGCCATTCACAAAGGCCTGCGGCAGGCACGCATCCTGGTAGAGGGATAGTGTGGATGCTGCCGCAGCCCACACATGCCCCGTTGAAGTGGGAACAAAGGTGAGTGAACAAGACGACCTGGGAGATTTTGCAAAGCGGGGCATCCCGATATTGGATGCCCCAGGGGTGGGAATCTTACAGATTTTTCGGGCTGATCAAGCTGGGTTTTGAGCCACTTTAATTCAGTTCACTTATCTTCTTTTCAAATACAGCGAACAAATAGTCTTCTGGACTCTTATTTTCTCTCTCATAGATCATCATTGTGCACTGATTTTATTGACTGTCCAGAACATAAATCAACTCTATAGACCCTAGATGTGCCCAGCTAATGCACACACGGGCCTTTTTACCCTTTGCATTTAGTCATGCAGAGTAGAACCTTCCTTTGGAATTTAATGAGTCCACTTACTGTATAGTGACCTGTCAGATAGCTTTTCCTGGATGTCAGCTAGAAACTTTTTGTTGTATTTAAAGTGGGCCAAAACCCCGGATTTTGATTATCCTGGGTTTTGGTCCTTTCCCCTGATCGGGGGTGCCCCGCTGTGTGAAACCCCCCAGATCGCCGATGCCAAATCACCTCTTCCCGATCCTATGGCGCATGGGCAGCTGCACGGCCAGTCAGTGTGCTCAGAGCCGCTGATGTCACATCGTCTAAGCCATAAAAAAATGCCTGGCGCGGGCACGCACCCTGCTAGAGGGATAGCAGGGATTCGGCTATGGCTCACGCATGCACCATTGGACCAGAAAACATGTTAAGTGTATGGGCAACCTGGGTGGTTTCACACTAAAACTCACCTCTTCCTGGATCTATGGTGCATGTGCGGGCTGTCATCCAATCAGAGCCATTTGTGGTGCATATGTAATGCTCAGCAAAAGGCCCTGTTTACATGCGGAGCACAAGTGCTTGCATCCCCAGCAGCGTACGCTCTCCCGGCCTATCTGAATTGCTGGGGGCGGGAGAGCGCTCACAGCCTGAGAATGCGGCTGCCAAATGTTTACATTGCAGAGGGGACCAGGAAAGAGGTGAGTTTTGGGGCGACACATAATAATCAATAAGATTAAAAATAAGAATTGGGATGCCCTGCTTTGTGAAACCCCCCAGGTCACCCATAAAAAATAATCTCTCTCCTATTGTATCTTGTATTCAGAATACTCATTATAAACGCTGTAACACTGCATTTGTAATAGTCTATGTACTGTATGTTTCTACCCTATCTGTAATTACTACTTTGTAAGGAAGAAGATCGCGCTATATAAATAAACAATAATAAAAAAATAATAATAATATACACAGACAGTGAGAGAGACACAGAAGCTGACAATAGAGATTTACCTTTTAATCCATATCAGTTGCCTGGCTATCATGCTGCTCTTTACATAATCAATGCATAATGAAAAAGATAATAAGGTCCTATTAGAAGGAATAAAATGCTGCAATTCTTCTCCGCCTCTTGGAATATATTTTTCAGTATTTCAAATACACCCATACACTTATCTTCTTTCCCGATCCAACAGTGCCGTGGTGCCCACTATCCTTTAGCAGGGTGCGTGCCCGCGCCAGGCATTTGTGAGTGAAGCAGGGGATGCGGCCGTCACCGCGCTCTGAGCCGCTGGCCTTAGGCGAAGGCTTAGACAATGTGACGTCAGCACATTCGAGCAAGCTGATTGGGCGAGCGGCTGCGCATGCGCCATAGGACCGGGAAGAGGTGAGTTGGTTTCAGCTACCTGGGGGGTTTCACACAGTGGGGAACCCTCGATCGGATAGTCAAAATCCTGTGTTTTGGTCCACTTTAAAGAAAAACAACACACAGGAATTTTGCATTTCTGTGCATTGTTTCTCTCAAGGGGGGGGCATCCCTACTTTGTGTATCCTCCCAAATCGCCCTACTTCCCATCGTTACCACAGCCACCGGGCACATCCTCCGCTCAGCTTCTAGCTGTGGGGTGCCCGCTCAACCCATTCAGAAAGGCCTGATGCACGTGAGAACACGGCTAGAGGTTACAGTGGGTGCGGCCCTGGTGCCATGATGCAGCAAGGGCTCCGGGAGCAGGTGAGTGGAACTGGGAGCCAGGGGGTTTCACACAGGAGGGCATCCCAATTCTGGGCCCTGAAGTTTCTCTTTAAGCAGAACTACACTCTCCACATCTAGGTGCCAAGGTGTGCATTAGAGAGATACTCACTTTTACCTAGCAGAGCTGCAGTCTTTAAAGTTCAGTTGGGGGACAGTTAAAAGCAACACACCTGTGCAGATTCCTGGGCCTTCGACCGTGGGTTTTGGTCCACCAAAACCCAACATAGACAGCCCTGGAATCTATAAGACTGACCTGATTCCTTGCCCCTGGCTGTGACCCCCGCCCCCCCCCAAGTCTCCTGTAAAACCTACCTTGTATTCTATGGTGGGATTGGGATGCGTGGGCTGCAGATTTAACCCATCAATGCAGTGAGACAAACACCACATTGAATGCACACATGCACGGAGCGGTGGACTTCCCCAATTACAGTGCCTAGGGGCCAGTTGGGGGGTTAGGTGCCTTGCTCACAAGCACTTCAGCCATGTCCCTGTCAGGAATCAAACCTGCAACACTCTATTCACAAGATCTGCGCCTTGGCCCCTATGCCATTGCTGCCTGTAGTCGTGGAATGTTCTGAATGTAGTATCTATGAATGTGTTTGGTAAGGCCTTAAACCGGACCTTAAGCATCGTTTAATGAAAAGCCCAAACCGTTAAAAAAATTATTCCCCAACATCTAAAATTAATACATTTTACGTTTTTAGTGGCTTACTTTTTATTATTTCCTCTACTGGGCTGCAAATCTGCTCAGGAGTCTAGGATAAGGGCGCCCCCATCTTGCTTAGAAGCATCACATACTGAGGAGAGAAGAGCAGGGAAAAGTGCAGGGGGGGTGGGTTATAGCTGTGCTTTGCAGAGGTGAAACAGAGTTGGGGTCAGGAAAAGGACAGCAATCCCAGAATGCAGAGCAGCATAGTCACAAGACACTGCCTGTCCTCAGGCTGCCTGATGCTCTATGAGCCACCATCTTAGATGTTTAAATGCTCAGAATACGCACTAGTTGCAGGTAGGATGATTTTTAATGTGAGCAATCTGTATGTACAGGGTGGGGGAAACTTTCAAGATAATCTCTTATCCAGGGTGTAGGTCCAGTTTAATAGCTCTTGTTATTATCAAATGAGGAACCCGATTATGAAGAAAGGCTGCCCAATCAGGGGTGCCCTGCTGTGTGAAACCCCCCAAAGAAACTCACCTCTCCTCGGTCCTACGGCGCATGCGCGGCTGCTTGTCCAATCAGCTCCCTCTGAGCCGCTGACGTCACGTCATCTAAGACGGCGTCTAGCGTCTCCGAGCGCACTGGTGGACGCATCCCGCGCTTCCCTCTAACAGGGAGCATGTCCCCGCCAACCGTTCACAAATGGCTGACGCCCTGATAGAGGAATAGCAGGGATGCGCCCCGCACATGAGCCGTTGGAGTGGGGCGACCTGAGGGGTTTCACGCAGGGGGGCATCCCGATTTTAGATGCCTGGGGGGAGGGAATTGATCGGCCCAGGTCAAGCTGGGTTTTGAGCCACTTTAAAGCAGTTTTCATCTGTTGCTACTGGCAACATACATCAAGGTGTACATTGCCAATAGCAACAGATTGCAGATAGCTGCACAGAAACCTGCTGCTTGGCATGTGTAAGGCTGAGTGAGCTCCCTCACCGCACCAATATTCTATGTGTACAGGACTCTCTCTTCTTGGTGTACAGATGTGGCATACAGCTGCCAATAGCAACAGATTTCAGGTAATGAAATCTGCTTCCATAAAACAGACACACAAAAATACTAGATTAGCTCAGCACCTTTGGCACATCCATTTGACACAAAAAAACGTACAAAAATTCCATCGAAAGTGGACTTGGTGCAGCTGGGAAAATAGCGCCAGGGTAGACGTACTAAATGGCGCTGGTGATAAGCTAGATGCTGAATGGGAGTCATGTCGCACACAATGATTTGTGCTTCATAATTCCAGTATCAGTAGCAGAGAGCAAAATTATTGACGGTATTATTGAGTGACGGTGAGTGGCTTTAGCACTTCAAAAATAAGGCCCTATGTTTGTATTTACTATAGTGCACGTTATGTGTTATTATTTTGTTACGGTAGGCAGTCACTGTTGGGTTAGTTATATAGAGCACAGGGATGCATATGTATACTTGATCATTTGTTTTCAGGAACCCATTGTGCTAATGTATAGTTTTGAAACTAGACCATCCAGATCTTTAGGTGGGGCTTTAAAGTGGACCAAAAGGATTTTGACTATCCTGGGTTTTGGTTCTTGCCCCATGGGGCACCCCAATCGGGGATGCTCCACTGTGTGAAACCCCTCCAGGTCGGCCAGTCTAACTCACCTTTCCCCAGTTCTACGGCACATGCACGGCCTCTCATCCAATTTGTGTGCTCAGATCTGCTCCCACCCATTCGTCTAAGAATCATCTAAGCTGAGCAGACCCGAGCACGCTGGCGGACGCATCCCTGCTAACCTCTAACAGTGAGGGCCACCAGTGCATTTATTTTTTTTTATCGCATTTATAATTACAAGTAAAACAACAAATACCGGCACCACCAGGCCAGAGGCCAGTAAAGTACAAAAAATTAATAGCGGTCAGGTGGCAACCCTAGCTGTCACCCGGGCACAGGCAGCAACCATACAGAGAGTTTACAATACGGCCATTAAGTGAATCAGGGTGGTTGCTCTTTTCTCCAAGATAGCTGCCCTCAGGGCCCGAGATGCCAGGAGATCAGCGATGGATGTTGCATGAGGTAAGGCTTTTTGTTTTGTAATCCCCCATCCTGCCTTAGCACCAGGGGAGAATTGGTAGGTGGAGGAGGGTTGGGTGCATGCTTCCGTCCCAGCCTATCTGAATGGCTGGGGTGCGAGTACATGCATGATGCCGGGGATCCAGAGGATGCGGCAGCATGCACTCCTCATTGAAAACATTGAGAGCCTGCTGCCGAATTACGTCAGTTCAGCTGGCGGCTCTCTTTGGCCGAGGGGCCATGCTTGCGCCATTGGAACAGGGAGAGGCGAAGGTGTACAGGCTTTCTGGGGGGTTTGACACAGCGGGGCATCCCGATTCAGCCACTGGTGGGCTTTGTTCCACTTTAAAGGCATTGACCAGGCATAGCTAAGTGTTTACCCTATTGTGTAGGGCTACACTTGGCAATGTTCCTAATTGCGTCAGGTTTTAAAATCGAAGCCGAATTACAGAGATAGGAAGTTTTACATTTGTACCTTTTTCATTTACAGCCTGTGATTTAAGTGGGAGTGTGCTGTGTCCTTTGCATCAGCATAATGGGTGGTCTATAAGATATATGTAATATAATATATACTGTATATACACCATGAGCACTTTTTTGACATAGCATGAGGCAAAAAATAAAATTCTGTGAAACTCACCTGTAGAATGGTTTTTGAATATATCCTGTCCAGGTCGTCCCAGAACTAATGACAGTTGGGTATTCCACCACTAGGTGGCGCCTGACTGCAGGATCAAAAGCTGTCGCTCCTCCCGGCCTCCTATAAAACAGGTGTCTCTCTATGATTTCCCAGTAGTTGAACAGCAGTAAGAAAAGAGACAGGCCGGGAGGCCAAGAAACCATGTTACTTCACATAGCTTCAGCATGTACTCTCTCCATCAAACTAAGGACAACGGTCCAATATAAAAATGGTAATCACCATAACAGGCAATCCAGATATAATGAATAAGGGCGGGGTGGGATGACCTGGACTGGATATATTCAGAAACAATTCTACAGGTGAGTTTCACAAAATTGTATTTTTCACTATATCCAGTCCAGGTCGTCTCAGAAGTAATGACAGTTGGGACATCCAAAAGCAGTGTCCATTAGGGTGGGATCCCCAGTGCGAAACGGCATGTAGGTCATTTCACTACTGCCTGAAGCACTTTTCGGACAAAGACAGCATCAGCTGAGGCACTAACATCAACCTTGTAAAAACTTTGTAAAGGTATGAACTGAAGACCAAGTGGCGGCCTTACAAACTTGTTCAACAGACACCTGGTGCTGAAAAGCCTAGGAAGCACCAATAGCTCTAGTAGAATGAGCTGTAACGCGAAAAAGGGGGTTCCTTCCCCTTGGCAGAATATGTTTGCACCACCTCCTGCCTGATCCACTTACTGAGAGTGGACTTGGCCGGAGGCAAGCCCTTCCTAGACCCCTCGGAGAGGACAAAAAGACAATCCGACTTCCAGGAGTACTTAATGGCACTGACCACATCCAGGGAATGGAAGGTCCTTTCTTTAGAGTTAGTCGGAGCTAAACACAAGGAAGGCAAGACAATTTCCTCATTAAGGTGAAAAGGAGACACAACCTTAAGCAAAATATCAGGTTTAAGCGAAACGCGACCTTATCCCTATGCCGTCCAAAGTAAGGAGGCTTCACACCAATCGCGGCCAGCTCGGACACGCGACGCACCAAGGTGATAGGTACCAAAAATACCAACTTTAGGGCAAAATAGACAATGCAGCATCGCACAAGGGCTCAAAGGGGGGACCCTGGAGAGCAGAAAGGACCAGATTCAAGTCCCACACTGGTAATACAGGCTTATGCAGTGGGCATACATGGGTAACCCCTTGGAAGAAGGTCTTGATCAGTCTATGATTGCCAATGGATCTCTGGAAGAATATGGCTAAGGCCGAGACCTGGCCCTTGAGGGTGCTCAGCTGGAGACCGAAGTCTAAGCCGTGTTGTAAAAAACTCCAAAATCATAGAGATAGGGAAAGTGCGACAAGAAAGGCTCCTGGATTCACACCAAGCAATGTAGGCATGCCAAACTCTGTAAAATATCATGAAAGAAAACTTCTTCCGCATCTGAATCATGGTCTGAACAACCGTGGCTGACAGCCCCTTGTCCGTCAGGACTGAGGTTTCAATAGCCAGGCCGTCATGCCAGTGTCTGTAAATTGGGGTGCCGCAGCGACCCCTGCGTGAGAAGCCCTGGATCGTCGGGCAAGACGTAGCGAACGACCGACATCTGAATTATGTCCGCGAACCAACTTGGATGGTTGGTACCGCCTCCTGGGCTATCTTGCGCAGCACTCGGCACAGGAGTGGAAACGGAGGGAACGCATAAAGGAGCCTGAACTCCGTCCAAGGAATTGCCAGACCGTCTGTGTCAAAGGCCAGAGGATCTCTCGACAGGGAGACGAATCTCGGGAGCTTGTGATTGTGTCTGGATGCAAATAGCTCCACGCCCGGCTGACCCCAGCAGAGACAAGAGCGTGAAAAATCTTGTTGCTGAGAGACCATTCCCCCAGGCGTGAGGCACTCCTGCTCAGGGAGTCTGCCTCCATGGTCTCTATCCCAGGAATATAAACTGCCGAGATGCAGGGAACATTCTCCTCTGTCCAAGTCAGAATCTGGGTCACCTCCTTGAGGGCTCGCTTGCTCCGAGTCCCGCCTCGGTGATTTATGTAGGAGACCGCTGTCTAATTGTCCGAGCGAACCTGAATCGCATGACCCCTTAGATGGGGAGTCAAGTGAAGAAGCACCACCGGATCGCTCTCAACTCCAAGATATTTATAGGTAAGTGGGCCTCCTGTGGCCCCCACTGACCCTGGAGTCAGCCAATAGCCTCCCCAGCTGGTCAGGCTGGCATCTGTGGTGACAATCTCCCACCGTGGAGGCAGAAATGACTTGCCTACCAGCAGATTTCTGTCCAGCCACCACAAAAGGGACTGCCTGGCCGGGGGAGACAGTGAAAACTCCCATTCCAGTGACTCCTGCGTCCGATCCCAACCGGTCAACAGATTCAACTTAAGAGGTCTCAAGTGGAACTGAGCAAAGGGCACTGCCTCGAAGCATGACACCATTAGGCCCACAGTTTCATCCCCAGACGGACAGATGGTTGCTGACAAGACAGCAAGGCCTGCACCTGCGTCTGAAGACCCACCACCTTCTGCTGTGGCAGGAATATCTTGGCCAGAGAGGTGTCCAATATCATGCCCAGAAAAGACCCCACCATCGAGGGAGTGATTGAAGACTTGGGATAATTGACTACCCAACCTAAATCTTCGAGAGTGGACAACACGGTCCGGGTGTCGCTCTCGGCCTGAAGAAGAGACTGAGCCGCAATCAGTAAATCTTCCAGATAAGGCAGCACGCGAATGCCCTGGATACTCAGGATAGCCTGACGCCCGCCAGCACCTTGGTGAAACACACGGGGGGCTGAGGATATCCCAAATGGCAACGCCACAAACTGGTAGTGCTGATCCTCCAGCGCAAACCTCAGGAACTTCTGATGCCCCTGGAATATAGGATGTGCAGATAAGCATCCTTGATGTCAACCGTGGTCAAGAAGTCGCCAGGTCGAAGCAAGCTCACTGCGGCCGTCAATGGGTTCTTTGAAATCCATGACTGAAGAAATCTTGAGGGCGGCCAGACTGCCAGCTCTATTTTGTAACCGGAGGAAGCCACCTCCTGAATCCACCGATCCGAGACGCGCGGTCTCCAGACGAGATCAAATAGCAGAAGCCGCCCCCCCACCCTGATGGGTGAGGGCGCCCCCTCATGCCTTGGTAGGGGGCTTGGGCCTGGATCCCCAGGAGGGATTGGGTTGGCCGTGGGACCTACCTCGTCACCAGGAATCTCTGCGAGCACCTGAAAATGAAGAGCCTCTTCCTCCTCGAAGGAGCGATAGGCAGATGAACGCCCAAAGGGCCGCGCAGACTTTCGTCGCTGAGGGAGTCTTCCGTTCTTGACCAGGAGGTCCAGACGCTCCCCAAACCGCCTGTGACCCACAAAGGGGATACTAGTGAGTGCCTTCTTGGCCGGCAAGGTGAAGGCATGACAGACCAACTGATCCATGTGCTTGTCAGCTGGATCACGTAGGGAAGCAGTTTCGGGGGAAGGCATGACAGTAGTGTTGGACAGACCTCACACGGGGACATCCACCTTGGGAGGACGGGACCATAGCCAGACCAGCTCCTCGGGAAAGGAATACCGCCTATCCAGGCCCTTAGGCACCGACGGTAACTTGTCAGGCCTTTCCCATTCCTTGAAAATCATGTTAGAAAAAAAGGGCCTGCTCAGGAAAGACTCTGTCTCTCAGGCCGAAACAATCCACCCTGCTTCCTCTTAGCCACTCTAGGAGGGACAATGTGCAGCGTCTCAAAGATCGCTCCATATCATCAGGGAGCCATGTATCCTCACCCGAGGAAGAACCGGGCACTATCAACACCTCCAAAAAGATCATCATCATCTCCATCATTATCAGAATAGACCGGCTCAATATGCCGCCTCTTACTTGTGGCCTTCTTAGGAGCCGAGCGAGAGATCTGTCTCTCAAGGCTGGCCACCTGATAAGCCAATCAGATTGGAACCCCCTACTGGCTTCCCCTGCGCTTGCTCTAAGCCCCCAGCGAGGGGGGAGCTAGTCCTGGAGAGGCCGCAGGCAATAACGGGCTAGGGGCCCGCCCGATCATGCTCCGAGATAACACTTCTGGCGCAAATGACACAACCATGCTGAGTGCACCCAGAGGGATAGCACCGCACACGGGGCAGAGCTTAACCCGCCCAGATGGGGTCCCAAGCTCACTATCCCCAGAAGCCTTCATTATGGTGATTTGAGTTATGTTAACAGGTGGGCATATAGTGGTTCCCCCCACCTTAATAGGCTCACCATCAGCCTATGGCCGGCTACCCTTTAGGCAGGGTCTAGCTCTGCCAACGCCTGACCCCGGCGTTCACCCTACCTTCACCGTCCCGGTCAGCCGAAGCTGGGAGGCAGTAGTGGGTCCACGGGAACGGTGGCAATAAGGATGCAGCGGCCGACGGGCTAGGAGGCCCCGCTCAGCTGCAGTATCCAGGAGAGAGTATCCATACGATCCTTATGCTGCAGACTGCAGGAAGAACACTGGGGAATCATAGAGAGACATCTGTTTTATAGGAGGCCTGCAGTCAGGCGTCACCTAGCGGTGGATTACCCAACTGTCATTACTTCTGGGACGACCTGGACTGGATATAGTGAAAAATATGGCAATAATCTATTATCAGAATTAGTTTATTTTCACCATGTATATACAGTACGTACACTAAGATTCTTTTCTAGAAAGACATTTGCATTTATATTATATAAATGTACATTTGCTTTTTTTTTTGTTTAATCTCTTTTTATTAAATTTACAGAGGTGTACACAGTACAATACGAAAATACAGAGACAGAAGGGAAGACATGAATACCGCCCGCCAGTGCGAGCCCCACCACGGCCAGCTACACACGACACCCCAGTATTATTTCATACATTTGCTTTTTTGAAACATTTTATAGACACCAGCACAGGATCTTCCACATAATCTGATGAGCTGTGAAGAAGATAGGGGGCGTAGGCTCTCAGGAGCACAAAGCTCTTACTATACCTTCCAACCATCCTGGCTTTTGCAGGACAATTGCGCTTTCAGTCATTTGTCCCCTTGTCCTGCACCCCATGACATGTCTTGCCGCTGTCATCGCTCCCGCAGTCACTGTTCCTCCTCCACCGCTCCCCTTGTTCCGCCACTTCTGCTGTCGCCGTTGTGGCCTGCTCCTACCCCCGAGTTTGCAGCCGAGTGCTCACACTTCTTCTGTAGAAGGGCTTGCTGTTGCACTTTTTTTCTCATTCATTGGTGGTCCAGTGGGTGTTGGGGTGGGACTAAAAAACAGGAACCATACTGTTGGTTGGCTTTGTAGCTCCGCCCCCTGCATGAGCTGGTGCCGCTCCTGTCATAGGACATGTCATCTCGTGCAGGGGCGGAGCTACAACAACAAATGGTGCTCTGGAAGGAAGCCAGAAAGCCGGTTTGTGCTCTCTGATCCCCTGCTTGACCACCAATGAAAGAGAGGAAGAGGTGGGGTGGGGATGTGTCCATCTGTCTGTCTGTCTGTCCAGTTATCTGGGGTGGAGGGGGGGGTAGCTCTCACTGGCTATAACAATGAGGGATGCCTCTCACTGGCTCTATTGGAGGGATGCCCCTCACTGGCTGTAATGGAGGGATGACACTCATTGGCTGTAATGAGGGATGATACTCACTGCCTGTAATGAGGGATGCTGGGTGATTGGGAGGGGTTGTTTTAGCACACTATTTGGTTCAGAATATTTTTTCTTCTTTTCCATTTTACTTCAGGCCATCAGAGGAATTTAGTAACTATTGGGTTAACTTGGCCATTGGGCATGGACTGCAAGAACATAGGCGTGGCTCCTCCCGGCCTATATACTTCTCACAAACCAGTTTCAATCTTGCAGCTGGAACTGGACTGCAAGGTGTGCTGTGAGCTCCTCTCTCTGTTTATTTTCTGTTGCATCTTATGGAGCAAATAATATGGTATATGTATATTTATGATGTGACTATACTGGACCAGGAAAAGTACAGCAGGACCAGTGTTCCCCAAAAAGTCCCGGGGCATTTTTTAACCCCTGTCGCCCTTTAGGTTATGGGCTTGTCTGCGTGCTTGTGTGGGTATTATTAATTGTTTAATTGCAAAAAATGTTCTGCACCGCGCTACGCATGTCCCTTTTTCCGGTTTTCAAAAGTTTGGAGGCATGATGGTACACTGGTGTGATTGTGACAGCTAGTCACATTGACAGCCACACAGCACTCATGGGCTATTCATATGACAAATAGGTGCAGCACGCTGAGGGTGAAGGCACTGAAAGGGAAGCAGGTAGAAGGGATAGCTCACGCTGTAAGACCGAGCAGTAGACAACGGGACGAAGCCACCAGTCAAGTGCTATGTTTGGTGGTTTATAGCAAGGGAAATCAGGAGGCGTGCCACAACTCAGTGCCTCATTTCTCCTTCCAGGTGCCGCTGTGCACTGACAGGAAGGGAGAGGGCAGCCATGAGAAGGTAAGGCGATAGATAAATAAAAGTTTCTACACTTTGCCAGGAAAGTCCCTTTAAAATGAGTCCCCCACTCACAGGCTATTTATTTGATGTATGCTTGCTTGGTAATAACTATGAGGAATTGACAAAAGTGGACAATTTGTTCACTCCTGCACTTTGTTAGTCTCTTCTTTACTATGTTTAATTTACAGGTTTTCTAGAAGGCCCTATTCCGCACTAGGTGTTCCCTGTAATAATACTTTGACTGTTTGAGAGATGGTTTAAATTCAAATGTGTTTCGTGCTTTAAAGGCTGATGTGCCCACTGGTGACTATTAACAGGACATGATCTCCATATTTAGGGAATGTAGCAGCCTAAATGTGAATTATGGTGTAGGTCCTCTTTAAAGCGGAACAAAACTTGGTGGCATGCGTGCATGGTCCTCCTCCAAGAAGTCAATAGAAGTTGACATAGAAGTCAAGCCAAATTAAGTCAACATGGCAAATGGCTCTGAATGGCTGCACGCCCGCACATTTACCGTAGGAACAAGGAAGAAGTAAGTTTCATTTCCTGGGGAATAATAGCTTGCGAATACCCTCACCGTCACCAGACAACAGAGGCAGCCAGCTGGACAGAGCTCAGTGTCTCTGTGGTGGTGCTCACACGTGCCACCGGCCCCACCTGCCTCCCGTTCACTTGCTTGCCCACTGGCCGCCCCCGCCTCTCACCTCTCCAAATGATGCGAGGCTGAAGCATATCTTATGTGGAGCAGCTACGGACTTGGCAGTGCAAGGTAAAGAGTTTTTTTTTTTTTTTTTTATTATTTTATGCCTCACATTTAATGGGGGGTGGGGGGGCTGACAGTGTCAAACTAAGGACATTGGGGTCCAGGTGGTTCCCATAAGGAAAGTGACTATAGGCAGGGCTGTATTTAGTTCATGCTGCCCTAGGCACTATTTGTGCTTGCGCCCCCCCCCCCCAGCTAAGTGCACCAGGGGCATCCCTTTTCAGAATGCCCAATGTCTGAACTCCTGCATCCCTGCAGCTGAGGCGATTCAGATAGGCTGGGCATGGCAGCACACCTTAAACTGCGGAGAAACCCGCGATGTGACCGCTCCCTATGGCGGTGCTCAGTCCAAAACAATGCTTTATGCAGTGCATTAGTATGGACACCATCAAGCACTGATTAAACAAGAGCCTGCGCATACGCCATGGGAAGAGCAGAAAGGTAAGTTGTGGGTGACCTGGGGGTTACACACAGTGGGGCATCCTAATTTGGATCTGAACAAAACCCAAGTCAAAATCCCTGGTTTTGTTCCGCTTTAAGCAACCCATGCGCACGGGGTCGTACTTGCTGCTCCCCCTCCCCTTCCTTCGCTGTGGGCATACACACAGATACTATTACTGCTGTTTCATTATAATGCTGCAGATGCGGTGTTCCGCACATCACACATATTCGGCAATAGTGCTATTTTATTTGTGGTGGATTATGGGCGTGACTGCTGGGTATGTTTGGTTTGGACCTCATGTTCCACCATCGTGTTGCTGTGTGACGCACTTCCAGCCGGGTGCGTCGCATGGCAACGCTGGAGCGCATTTGCTGTGTTGGCGCACTTCCGGCCGGGGTGTGTCACACAGCAACCAATGTCCAGCCAGCATTGCCCCATACATTTGCAGTCACGTCTATTCCTATTATGCAGCACCTGTGTTGCGGTGCGGCGCCCATTGCCCTTGGGGGGGGGGAGGAGGGTTTTAACTTGGCGGACATTCAGCAGGGGTAGGTCCAGTTGGTGTGTTTACCTTTATAGATTGTTCCATGTGTCTTCCAACCATCTCGGCTGGTTCTGATTGTTTTTTAGAGTAGATTTGTTTTGTGTTGCACATGCACTTTATTATTATTATTCCCTGAGCTATTTTGCACATTATCTAGCTTTGCACATATTTTAAATAATTGGCTTTACTAGTAAATTGTATTATTGCACTTTTTCATTTAATATTACCAGCCTAGAGCATATTTTCCATGGAACTTTAATGTTATGATATTTCAGATGGTACTCTGGCGCCCCCTGGTGTGCTGTGGTTATACGTGATGTATGTGTTCTTTTAATATGTATTGTCTTGTGTTTTTTTAGACTTACATGTTACTCTAAATAAAATTATTTTCATATTATTCATTTAGATGGTAGTGCCCTAATTCTTTTCCATTCTGTCTTGGTAAATGGTTTTGGGTTGTGTGGGGACCCCACATAGAAAATTTTTTTGGGGGGTTTTGCTGTTTATTTACCAAGTTTAGTGAGCACGCCCGTATATACGGTTACATATACAAATACTGGTGCTGTCCATAAATTTTTCTTCCAACCTGTTAGAGGGAAGCGCGAGATGCGGCCGCCAGCGTGCTTGGAGCTGCTGACCTTAGACGTCGGGTTAGACATCCATACCTCAGCGGCTTCAAGCGTGCCGATTGGATGAGCGGGCGCGCATGTGCCGTAGGACCGTGGTCAGGTGAGTTGCTGAGAGTGATCTGGGGGGGTTTCACATAGCAGGGCACCCAGGGGAGTGGACCAAAACCCAAAATAGTCAAAATCCTGGATTTTGGTCCACTTTAACATGTGTGCTAGTACCTTGTTGTGCTGCTGGAAATAATGGACGGCAGAGCGCTGCGCAGAGGAGTAAGATGATCTTCGAGCAGCATTACATAGCCCCATGCTGCCCTCACACACTCACACTGCACTGCATCCCAGATGCCCTTTAGACGTGCAGGCTCCTGCGCTGCTGACTGAAGAGACAGAGAGACTACAGTGCAGCCTTAAAGTGCTGCCAGGATCGCAGCCCACAGTAGCTTGGGAGAGAAGAGCGACTTACAGTTTCTTCTGGGTGCGTCTCTGCTCATCTGTCTAGCATCCAGGTCGCACTTTGATGCCCTCACGGGACTCATGCCCCTGGCTGGCGAGACCACGCCCCCAACTCCCACACTTAGCTGGCACGCCGCTCCTGTCATAGGAGGGAGACAGATGACGGCAGTGAGCAGGGGCGGGGAGGGCTGGGGGATTGCCCATACAGTTGTGACGGTAGCAGTAGTGGCAAAGAGCTGAAACGGGGGCGTGGGCACCTGGCAAGGCCACGCCCCCAAGTCCCACACGTTGCTGGCATGCCGCTCCTGTCATAGGAAGGAGACAGGTGGCGGCTACGAGCAAGGGCGGGTTGGACTGGGGTTGCGTCCCCACATCGCCGACCAAGGGAGCACCACTGCATGCAAGTTTTGCTGGCCTCCGCTCTGTACCCCCCCTATCTGTAGCTCCGCCCTAGGCACGTGCCTACCTTTTCCTAGTGGTAAATACGGCCCTGTGAACGCCGGCACTGTACGCTGAGGCTGGGATAATGATGAATCGGACTCTACATGGCGTTGTTCCTGTCGCTCACCAGAATCCGCTTGATAAATGTGTAATTGCGTGCTGTGGCCATCGTTCACCTGCCGCTACCTGTCGTTTACAAGGCGCTACCTGACGCTAACCCTTGATGAATAAGGGCCTCGAAGTTGAAAAAAATTTAATGGTAGTAAAAAATTCAATTCATGAGAAAAAAGCCTGAGAATGTCACTGTTACTGAATCACCAGATAGGAAGACAATGAAAGTCAATGGCACTTGGTCAATGGAACATCTTCCATAGACTGCACTGTGCTACATATCTTTGTGTCATCTGCAAAAATAGAAACAGTGCATCTAATGCCATCTTCTATGTCATTTATAAACAAGATGAATAAGAGTGGGCCCAGCACTGAGCCCTGGGTATATCACTTACGACTGGTAACCATTCATAGTAGGTATCATTAACCACAACTCGCTGCACACGACCCTTCAGCCAGTTTTCAATCCAGTTACAAACTGTATTTTCTAATCCTGAATATCTCAATTTCCCCAATAAGTGTCTATGGGGGACAGTGTAAAATGCTTTTGGTCTATTGCTATCAGTGGCATCTCCTTTGTTTGCTCCTTGCTGCTCTCTTGTGTACACAGGGCTAAAGAATCCATTCAACAGCTCCACCTTCACTTCATCCCCAGTGACCATTTCCCCATTATCATTAATTAGGGCACTTACCTGTTCTGATTTAGTTTTCTTTGAATTTATATATTTAAAAAAACGTTTAGGGTTTGTTTTGCTTTCTTTGGCCACATCCTTCATTCTATTCTTTCGCCAGCCTTATTTCTTTCTTACATGCTTTATTTACTAATTTATACGTTTCAAGGGTTACAGCTGAGAGCTCAGCCTTGTAATGTTAAACAGAAGCTGTTTCTATATCATGTATTTATGTGTTTATTATAAATATCCTTTGTGAGCATATGTGGCCATAGTTGAAATCAGGAAGAAGTAGGCAGGGGTGAGATAGGAAAAGGTGAGTTAAACCGAACCAACAACGGTTGTTGGTCCCGCTGACAGAACATAAAAACAAGAATGCTGGAGCCCCCCTGCACATAACCTCCCCAGAATACCCGATATGCTTACCTTCATCTCAAGCCGAAAAAGGAGTCCTGTGATTTCCTAGGCCATGGTCACATCCTAGGTGGCCAATCGAAGGACTCTTTTTCCTGCGCAGGCTTCAAGTAAGCATATTGGGCGCTTGGGGGGAGCATACCCAACAACCATCCCAATTTCCCTGGGACAATCCCGATTTTGGGCAGTTGTCCTCGGGCGCATGCACTTGTCTCGTGCCATCACTGCTCTGTCCCACACAGCCTCCGCTCTGTCACACGCCATCGCCGCCCTCCGTCGCTCGTTACAGGTTTTTGTAGCCTCTCAGAGACCGCCCCCGTCGGCCCCTAGTGTGAGCACTCGGCTGCACACACAGGGCCAGTGGCGGCGGGGGGGTTGAGAGGCTGCGACAGCCGGGCGTCTGGGAGGCAGGCTTTTTTTTCTGTTTTTAAAGCTTATTGGTGGTTCAGTGGGTGGGTGGGACTCAATGAAGGAGCCTGTTCTCGCCTTTGAGATGTGAGTGTCCTGGAGTCCAGGAAGGAGCCTTGCTGGAGATTGCGCAGGAGGAGGAAATCTCCTGCATTGGTGAGTGTGTGTCTGTGTGTATGTGTTTGTGTGTGTCTGTGTGTCTGTGTCTGTGTCACCCCTCACTAGCTGTGAGGGATGCCACTAACTGGCTGCAATGAGGGATGCTCCTTACTGGCTGCAATGAGGGATGCTCCTTACTGGCTGCAATGAGGGATGTCTCTCACTGGCTGCAATGAGGGATGCCCTCACTGGCTGCAATGAGGGATGCCCCTCACTGGTGGTATTGGAGGGATGCCCCTTAACTGGCTGTAATGAGGGATGCCCCTAACTGGCTGTAATGAGGGATGCCCCTAATTGGCTGCAGTGAGGGATGTCCCTAACTGGCTGTAATGAGGGATGCCCTCACTGGCTGCAATGAGGAATGTCTCTCACTGGCTGCAATGAGGAATGCCCCTCACTGGTTGTATTGGAGGGATGCCCCCTAACTGGCTGTACTGAGGGATGCCCCTAACTGGCTGCAGTGAGGGATGCCCCTGGCTTTGATTGTTGACAATGGGGAGCAAGAGTGGGGGCATCTCCTGCATGTGTGCTCCCGCCCCAGCCACTCAAATATGCAGGAGCGGGAGCGTGCGTGCTACTGTGGCTTGCTCTCGCTCCCCATTGAAGTGAGAGCTGTTTGCCAAATTAAATAAACACAACAAACATCTCTGATTGGCTGTGTGCCCGTGTATGTACAGTAGGAATGAGGAAGAGGTGAGTTTTTCAGGGGAAGGGTGGTTCAGACAGCGGGGCATCTCAAATCGGGATGACACGGAACAAAACCTGGGATCGTCTAAATTTTGTTCCGCTTTAATGAGACATCTGTTACTATGGAGCTGTTCTCTCTACCACACCGGCCACCAGGAGTGCTCTGTGTGCATGTCTTGCATTTCTCATGCATCTGTTGCATCAAAACTTTATGGTAAAGCAGATCTTGCATCAGAAATAAAAACTTTGGCAATATTTAGCATCTTGTGTTAATCTAAAAAGTAAGAATTTGCAAACCCTGATGAGGAGGGGTGAAGTGTGTAGGTAGGTGTCTAGATGGGCTAGATAATGGCAAACTTAAGAAGTGTTGTGCATGATTCGAAAATACCCTGTTTCCCAGAAAATAACCTCTAGTAAGATTTTTCAGCATTATTTGCTAATGCTTAAAAAATAAGCCCTACCCTGAAAGTAAGCCCTGGTTACAATTCATAATCCAGCTGCCAGGCTTCAGCAGATGGATGGGAGCAGCTGTTATGGGGCCTGAGGACACATTGCGGCTGTAAAGGGTGAGGACACATGCAGTCACATAGGTAAGCTTGTGTGTCGGGAGTAAAATGTCTGATCTTGCTGACTCTACCCCAGCCTGCCGCCACACCGGGCACACAGCCGAATCTCCCCGCATCCACATGCTGCCAACTGGCTCTGTGTCCGTACTGTACCGGAGCTGCTGTACTGCCGCCAGGACTGGATTATGAGGGGAGCGCAAGGGGCGTGTGCCCCAAGACCTTTACCACTTGCCCTGCAAAGGGGGCCTCCACCAACCTTTGGGTTATGGTCTGGTCCAGGAGGTTTTTCAGTCTCTGGTCTGATGGCCCAGGGGGCCAGCAACAAAGCTATTGGCGGCAGTGCTCCCCCTGTTCCCCCGTGTCTGGGCAAGCCTTTTTATGTTTTTGCAAACCTGCAGCCAAAGCCACCACAGGGCAGGATGGACAGTCTAGAGCAGCAAAGCCGCCATCAGCAATGCTACAGTGATGGGTGTGTGCAGAGCTGTCACTGCACATAAGCCACTAAGCACAGCCGCTGGCAGCTCAATGCAGGGAACTGTTTTCCCAGCTGGGCGACTACACTACCCCCCACCCAAAATGGCGAAGCAGGCGTTCCTGAGCAGCACCCGCACAAGGGTGGCATAAGGGACTTGATCTGGCGTTCCAATAAGTAGGTGCCAGACAACCACCAATCAGTTACTTGGCTGGACAATTATTTTCAAGGAAAAAAAAAATACTGTACCTGCGGCCTCAGATTTTGTGCCCAGGGGCCCCCACCACACTTGATCCGGCCCTGACTGCTGCCATTATCTGCCAGCTGCCAACCAGCTATAAGACATCCCTTGAAAATGCGCCCTATCCCCTATTTCTGGAGCCAAACTTAATATAAGACCTGTCTTATTTTCGGAGAAACACGGTATATAAAAAGCAAACCAAATAATGCCTCCCTGCAATCAGCCTGTTCCCCAGCATAAACCTGAGCCCTGTGTGCTGTGCATAGCAGAGATATTTTGGGACATTATCATCACACATTCAGCCATGGTCTAAATCAGGCTTAACAGTGAGGGATTTGTAAACTTACTTTAGGTCTGCGTTAAAGGGCCACACTAGTTCGTTCTCAAGCCTGTTGGTAAAAAGGTAAAGGTAAAAATGTGATTAACATATGTGAAAAATCAGCGAGAAGTAATATAATAACATGGGGCTGATACTTGTGTACATACGGTACAATATGTTTCCACATAAAATAATAGTAATAATAGTAGTAAATACACGATTGAGTTTGTTTATAGATCAGAGCTTCAACCAAAGATGCTGGTATGTATGACAGGGGAACTGGGAGCACAGATTGGCCAGGACCCAGCCTTGCTATCTACTTATTCCATGAATAAGATTATTCATATTATTAGCTCTACCATAAAGCAGTTAAAGTGGATCAACACCCACCATAGCAAGAGTGTTGGTGCCCGCCAGGGCACCGCTAAAATGACAGCCCCCCCCCAGACACTCGTAAACCCCACCTTCACCCGGAATAAGAGCCTATTTTATATGTTTCCTCCACCCTGTACATACAAATTGTCCACATTAAAAATCATCCTACCAGCATCTACTGCATTTCTGAGCCTTTAAACATCCAAGATGCTGGCCCATGGAGTCTCAGACTGCCTGCAATCAGGAAGTGTCTTCTGACTGTGCTGCTCTGCATTCTGGGATTGCTGTCCTTTTCCTGAGCCCAGCTCTGCTCTGTCTGTGCAAAGCACAGCTATAACCCCACCCTCTGCACTTTTTCCCCCTCTGCTCTCCTCAGTATGTGATGCTTCTGAGGCAAGATGGCGGTGCCCGTATCCTGAACACACTTGCAGCCCAATGGGGGAAGGAATACTAAGTAAGTGATTAAAAACGTAAAATATTAATTTTAGATGATGGAGAATAGTTTTTAAAGGTTTGAGCTTTTCATTAAATAATGCTGACGGTCCGGTTTAACCTTGCTCCCCCGCTGGAGATTCAGCGCCGCGATTGGCTGCCCAGCAGTAACGTGAGCTGTGACAGTGTAGCTGGATTCCTGGCGGGAAACCGAGGTTAAAGGAGCACTATCGCGAAAAATGGGCCAATAATAAAAATCCATATAAGTATGTTGGATGGAGAGAGGAGGGGTCACTTATACACCCAGCATCAAGAGATATCCAGCCAGGCTTGTTTTTTATTTATGGAAGGAAGAGGGAATCGGTGACAGGTTCTGTCCCCCCTGATACACTAAACCTGTCTCCCATGGATTTTATTCCTACCAGGAGAAGAAAAGCACAAGCTTGGTGGGAGGTTTATTCAGTTTGGGTGTATAAGTGACCTCTCCTCTCATTAGCCAACGTGTTTATATGGATTTTTAATATTACACAGTTTCGTGATAGTGCTCCTTTAAAGTAAGGTTTACTGGCATCTGGTGGGTTATGTGCAGTGGGGGTGGGGTTCCAGCATTCTGGATGCCCCCCACATCCTGTCATTTTAGCAGCAGCCCAGATGGCAACCAACACCCTGGCAGTGGAGGGTGTTGTTCCACTTTAATAAGTTGAGCCTGACTGGCAGGCTAAGTGCTGAGCATTTAGACAGACTGACTTTTTATTTTTCTGCATGCGTCCTTTGTTATCAAGAGGCTGAGGCTATATAGTTATTAATGCATGGACACTGGATCTATGATTTGATCTAAAGCTACTTTCACACTGAGGTATTGCGTTTGCAGTGGTGCTTCTTCGTGCCTAGTGCAAATGTGACACACACCAGGGTCAGGCAGCTCTTCCTGCAGCTGTGGTTTCTGAAGCCGGGAGCAGCACTTCCAGGTTCCGGCTGGAAGGTGGGCGTGGCCTGGGTTTGGCCAGCTCCCATAGAAAACAATAGATGCCTCTGTACTTCAGTAACTTCTGTGTACAGAGGTGCCCATTGTTTTCAGTTGGAGCAGGCCGTACACAGGCCACGCCCATCCAGCACTGAACTCAGAAGCGCAGCCCTAAACCAGGGCTGTGGAGTCCTTAAGCCAAAGCCCCACTCTGACACCACCTCCTTCTATTTTATCTGGCTCCAACTCCTTCTTAAATGGGCAATAATTTGTAATAGCACATTTACTGTAGTAAAATGGTACCATTGGGCTTTAACTCACCACTTAGATAGAAGATAAAGCATATTTATTGGAATACCATTTCTGAGCAAAAAAAGAAAGTTCATGTCAGGGCAATAACAGCAATAAAAAGTTTATACTCTCCTTTATTCCCCACAGCTCCTCCATGCAGCACCAACATCATCATACTTGCCGATGACGGAGAACGACCAGTTTCATTGTCCATTGTCATGCAAATTTGCTGTGTCCATCGACAATTTATTGCATTAGAGGGGTGTGCCAAGGCAAGGGATGCTGAACCTGCCTTGGAATTCACCCTCTATTGCAATGAATGGAGAAGAGGGGATGGGGCAACAAGGCTCCATAGATGCTGCCGTGAGAAGCCACCAAGTCTGGAAGACAGAATAGCTGGTGCTGTGCCATTGGAAAGTATAAAGATGTCGGCACTGCAAGTAGGAGCTGGACCTGCAGTTGGGGGCTGCGGGGGACAAAAGATAGGTATAGGCTTTTTTTTTTTCTGCCTGGGCAACCCTTTTAACATTCCTGTAAGTTGCAGGCATTGTAACTAAGGGCCTTGGGGCAGCAGGAAGATACCGAGTATAAAAGATAGCATAGCATAACCACTAGAACACCCTGCTGCCACTGCTGCTTATTACTCTCAGAGCCTTAGATTGATAGAACATAACATATATATTCTTAGTATACAGTACGTCCTGCTCCAGATATAATACTTACACTTAAGTTACCATCCGCCAGATGGCGCTGCACTGCAGAGACATGCAAAACAGGCTCCTCCCGGCCCCTCAAATACCCGGGACCTCCCACAAATCCCCAGATTTCTCTGCAGTGCCGACTGCGAAGACATGAAGTATCACGCTCTCTCGCAGGTGAGCGGGGCTATTACAGCCTGCGGCCCTGTTGGACTATTCCCACCCGTCCTCTTGTGATGTGCCTCCCAGCCTGGGCTGCGCTGGTCGGGTGAAGGTAGGCAGCACCATGCGTGCTTATGGAGCCATGCTCCACCGCAGTCCCCCACCCAAGGGTAGGCGGTTTAGGCTGATGGTGAGCCGATATGGGATGCCCCTCCCGCATTATTGCCCATGCCCCGTGTAGCAGTGGACCCTGTACAAAGGGCCGCCATCCTCCCTCGTTTCCCCCGTAGCTCGGGGGAAAAGAAAGGGGGGGTGTGTGTGGCGGTCTCAGTGTACTGTGATTAAACGCTTATGGTCTTAGTATTGCCCTTGACTTGTAACTTGGTGTCAGAGCCGCGCTGTTTGCTTTTAAGGCCGCCGCCTTCTTTCCTTTATTGGATGTGCTGCGCCGGGCGGCGGCAAATCATTTTCTAAGTGTGTCATATTCTTCTCTTGCCAAAATTGACTGCTGCCTTAGAGCTTCACGCTCTTCGGGGGGGGCGGGGACCTGGCTTGGCGCGCTCCGCGTCACGGCCCGCCCTTCGAGGTTCGCTTGGCGCCATTTTGATGCTAGTAGCGCGCTGGCGATTTTCATTATTCTTTATTACTGCGCATGGCTCTGACACCCCTTATTCCCATTATGTCTTTCAGACGGTTGACTCCAGTGGCTTCTCCCCGCCTGGTGTAAATTATAGCGGGCCTTGTGAAATTCTCCCACATTCCTAGCGGGTCTTTGAAGCATCCAGGGTTGCCTATAGCGCAAATCCCTGCTGGCATATTGTGCCTCAATAATCACCATATGGAGGCCTCTGTTCAGGTGCTGGCGCAGGCCATGCAAGGCCTGTGGGGTCTGGGGGTCACTTGCAGATTGCCCTTAACAGGCAGAGGCAGGGGCCGCTACACCAACCTTTCCACAGTTTCCCAAAAGGATGGGTCAGTCCGGACCATTCTAGATTCACAGATTTCGGCAACTCGTCAATTACAGGCAGTTCCTGCATGGAGGTTCTTAGCTGGGCCATCAGCTCCCTGCGCCCTGGGGGCTTCTTGCCGTCTGTGGAGATCAGAGATGCTTATTTTTTCATCCCTGTGTCTTCTGGACGCCGAGACTTCAGGTTTGCGTTGGAAGTCCAACACTGATAATTGTGGCCTTGTTATCTGGCCTCTCTTCAGCTCCCAGAGTGCTCACCAAGGGGCTGACGGGGGCGATGTCTCTGATGAGACCAAGGGGCGTCCGCGCGTTGACCTACCTGGACGTCCTTCTAGTCTCTACATCAGGCTAAGTTGAAGCCTGGACTGGTGGTGTCCATTGGGAGTCATTGGGATGGGTGATTATTCACCCCAAGTCCTCATTGTCCTCTTAATTGGTAACTCCATTCCTAGGAATGAATTTGGATACGGTTCAGGCGACAATCTTACTTCCTCAGCAACAAATTGGACATTCTGGTTGCATGGGCTCCGTCCCTCATAGCTGTCCCCGTCCCTTCGCCAGGCAGGGATGCAGCTGGTGGGCCCGTTGGTGGCTTGCTCAGAAGAGGTCCCTTATGCTCAGTCCCCCGTAGGCCCTCTGCAACTTCTATTGTCAGTACAGGACAGGGATCCAGCATCCCTGGAGCAGGGTCTGTGTGCCTTCCCCCCTGGTAAGGAGATCCCTCTTGGAGCGGTTGAACTCAAGGAACCTGTCTGGGGGCAGCCCCCTTCTTGCCCCATCCCGGAGAGGGCCACCATGGATGCCAGTCCATCAGGTTGATGTGGGGGGTTTTCTTCTGAAACCCCCTGCGGTTCCGGGGGAGGTGAGGCCTTTAGGAGGTCCATACACCTATCAATTTGTTGGAAACAGTGAGCTTTCAGGTTGGTGCTCTCTCGCTTGACTACTCTTCTCGGTGCTTGGTCTGTCTTACGACAGTGGCCTACATTAATCATCATCATCTGTGTGGGACCTGGAGCAGGATGGTCCTCCAGGAAGGTATCTGGTCCTGATCTGGGTGGAGGACTATGTTCCCTGCATATCAGTGGTATTCGCTCCGGCTGGGGTCCCTCTGCGACAGGATGTGCTAATCCTTGTATCACCATGAGGTCCAACCAGTATGGATCTGTTTGTGCCCCGTCACTATCACAAGCTCTCGGCCCTTTTTTCCCTGTCCCAGGATCCGCTGGCCGTGGTCTTGATGCCTTATATCGTCATGGCAGGACATTCTGTTTTGTAAGTTTTTTTCTCCATTCCCCCTGCTAGGCAGGGTTCTGTGCAAGATTACTCTGGAAGGGGGGACCAGTGATTCTAGTGGCCCCCGGGTGGCCTAGTAGAGTGTGGTTCGCAGACGTGGTACTGAGGGCAGTAGATCTGTACGTTCTGCCAGGAGTGCCAGCTCTGCTCACTCAGGGCCCCTTTGCGTCACCCCAATCTACAGACTCTGGCCTAGACGGCCTGACTGCTGAATCATCCATCTTGTGGAGACAAGCTTATCTGTCTCGGTGATTGAGACTATGGGAAGACTAGGAGCAAGCTTCTTCTTCTTCCATCTATTATAGGGTATGATGTACCCATATTGATTGGTGTGAGTCTAGGTCTCTTCCCTGTCGGGCGTTCTCTGTTCCCAGGGTTCTAGAGTTATTACAGCATGGATTGGAGTTGGTTCTCCAACTCAGAACTCTGAAGGGTCAGGTTCTGCCCTGCCTTCCTTAAAAGTCTTTTGCTTAGTTTTCCTTGGTTAAGACTTTCCTTCAGGGGGTTGCTCATGTGCGTCCCCCATGTGATCCTATGGTCCCTGTTGAGTTTTGAATTTGATTCTGTTCCCTTTGGACCTATTCAGGATGCTGTCTGGCTGTTCTTCCCTCGAGGTTGTCCTTCTGGTGGCTGTTACTTCAGTCAGGCGTGTGTCTGTGCGGGCGGCTCTGTCTATTTAGCCCCCGTTCTTTGAATTACACCAGGCAAGGGTGGTGTTCCGCTTTAAGCCGGACTTTCTGCCTGAGGTGGTGTCTTATATTCTTTGATTCAAGATATTGTTTTTCCTTCTGTGCCTTTTTCCTAGCAACGCTGAGGAAAGGGTGTCAGGGCCGAGGAGTTCTATAATGTGAACTCTCGGCCAGGGAGCAGACAGTTTGGCCAGAGCAATGACACAACTACCAAAATGTATTTAAAGGTTTTAATAAAGGAAAAAACAACAACAAAAATATCTTAATTTCAGATACAAAATAAGGCTCACTAACAAAAAACCTAATAACAAAAAACAGATACCCTAAGGTGCTGGAGCACTCACCCAAGGGCCTATGACAGATGCCGGCAGTCTCCAGACTCCGGTAGGAACGGGTACAGACTAAAGTTCAGAACTACAGACACAAGTAACCAAACAAACAAAATCCTGCTGCACCAGGTGGAGGGCCGATCTTACTTAAATAGCGCCTCACACCAGGTGCAGCAGATTATGGGGAGAGAGCATCCAGGGCTCTCCTGACACCCGCTGGTGGCTGATGGGACTGCACATGGGGTGTGCAGCCAGAGCTCTGCTGACACCCACTGGTGGCAGGTGGATCTGCATATTGGGTGAGCAGCCAGAGCTCTGCTGACACCCGCTGGTGGCTACCGATACCGCAGATGGGGTTCTGTGCAATAGACCCCAGCCACCAGCCGGGCATCAGCCAAACCCGGGGTTCTGACATTACCCCCTCTCTCAGGAGCGGGCTCCTGAACGCTCCTCTGAACGAAAAAATTCTCCCCAGAGGGCAAGTCCATAGGGGTAGGGATCCAAATAGTTGGCCAAGTTTCACCGGTTCCGGATGCAGGTTAAAGACAGGGGCCTGGGTGCGGAGCCAAGACAGGGGCCCGGGTGCGGGGCCAAGACAGGGGCCCGGGTGCGGGGCCAAGACAGGGGCCCGGGTGCGGGGCCAAGGCAGGGGCCCGGGTGCGGGGCCAAGGCAGGGGCCCGGGTGCAGGGTCAAGACAGGGGCCCGGGTGCAGGGTCAAGAAAGGGGCCCGGGTGCAGGGTCAAGACAGGGGCCCGGGTGCAGGGTCAAGACAGGGGCCCGGGTGCAGGGTCAAGACAGGGGCCCGGGTGCAGGGTCGAGGCAGGGGCCCGGGTGCAGGGTCGAGGCAGGAGCCCGGGTGCAGGGTCGAGGCAGGGTCCCGGGTGCAGGGTCGAGGCAGGGTCCCGGGTGCAGGGTCGAGGCAGGGTCCCGGGTGCAGGGTCGAGGCAGGGTCCCGGGTGCAGGGTCGAGGCAGGGGCCCGGGTGCAGGGTCAAGGCAGGGGCCCAGGTGCAGGGTCAAGGCAGGGGCCCGGGTGCAGGGTCAAGGCAGGGGCCCGGGTGCAGGGTCAAGGCAGGGGCCCGGGTGCAGGGTCAAGGCAGAGCCCGGGTGCAGGGTCAAGGCAGAGCCCGGGTGCAGGGTCAAGGCAGGGGCCCGGGTGCGGAGCCAAGGCAGGGGCCCGGGTGCAGGGTCAAGGCAGGGGCCCGGGTGCCGGGTCAAGGCAGGGGCCCGGGTGCCGGGTCAAGGCAGGGGCCTGGGTCAAGGCAGAGCCCGGGTGCAGGGTCAAGGCAGGGGCCCGGGTGCGGAGCCAAGGCAGGGGCCCGGGTGCGGAGCCAAGGCAGGGGCCCGGGTGCGGAGCCAAGGCAGGGGCCCGGGTGCGGAGCCAAGGCAGGGGCCCGGGTGCGGGTCAAGACAGGGGCCCGGGTGCAGGGTCAAGACAGGGGCCCGGGTGCAGGGTCAAGACAGGGGCCCGGGTGCAGGGTCAAGACAGGGGCCCGGGTGCAGGGTCAAGGCAGGGGCCCGGGGTGCGGAGCCAAGGCAGGGGCCCGGGGTGCGGAGCCAAGGCAGGGGCCCGGGGTGCGGAGCCAAGGCAGGGGCCCGGGTGCGGAGCCAAGGCAGGGGCCCGGGTGCAGGGTCAAGGCAGGGGCCCGGGTGCCGGGTCAAGGCAGGGGCCCGGGTGCAGGGTCAAGGCAGGGGCCCGGGTGCCGGGTCAAGGCGGGGGCCCGGGTGCAGGGTCAAGACGGGGGCCCGGGTGCAGGGTCAAGACGGGGGCCCGGGTGCAGGGTCAAGACAGGGGCCCGGGTGCAGGGTCAAGACAGGGGCCCGGGTGCAGGGTCAAGACAGGGGCCCGGGTGCAGGGTCAAGGCAGGGGCCCGGGGTGCGGAGCCAAGGCAGGGGCCAGGGTGCGGAGCCAAGGCAGGGGCCCGGGTGCAGGGTCAAGACAGGGGCCCGGGTGCAGGGTCAAGACAGGGGCCCGGGTGCAGGGTCAAGACAGGGGCCCGGGTGCGGAGCCAAGGCAGGGGCCGGGTGCGGATGTGCTGCGCCGGGCGGCGGCAAATCATTTTCTAAGTGTGTCATATTCTTCTCTTGACAAAATTGACTGCTGCCTTAGAGCTTCGCGCTCTTCGGGGGGGGCGGGGACCTGGCTTGGCGCGCTCCGCGTCACGGCCCGCCCTTCGAGGTTCGCTTGGCGCCATTTTGATGCTAGTAGCGCGCTGGCGATTTTCATTATTCTTTATTACTGCGCATGGCTCTGACACCCCTTATTCCCATTATGTCTTTCAGACGGTTGACTCCAGTGGCTTCTCCCCGCCTGGTGTCAATTATAGCGGGCCTTGTGAAATTCTCCCACATTCCTAGCGGGTCTTTGAAGCATCCAGGGTTGCCTATAGCGCAAATCCCTGCTGGCATATTGTGCCTCAATAATCACCATATGGAGGCCTCTGTTCAGGTGCTGGCGCAGGCCATGCAAGGCCTGTGGGGTCTGGGGGTCACTTGCAGATTGCCCTTAACAGGCAGAGGCAGGGGCCGCTACACCAACCTTTCCACAGTTTCCCAAAAGGATGGGTCAGTCCGGACCATTCTAGATTCACAGATTTCGGCAACTCGTCAATTACAGGCAGTTCCTGCATGGAGGTTCTTAGCTGGGCCATCAGCTCCTTGCGCCCTGGGGGCTTCTTGCCGTCTGTGGAGATCAGAGATGCTTATTTTTTCATCCCTGTGTCTTCTGGACGCCGAGACTTCAGGTTCGCGTTGGAAGTCCAACACTGATAATTGTGGCCTTGTTATCTGGCCTCTCTTCAGCTCCCAGAGTGCTCACCAAGGGGCTGACGGGGGCGATGTCTCTGATGAGACCAAGGGGCGTCCGCGCGTTGACCTACCTGGACGTCCTTCTCCCCTTCTAGTCTCTACATCAGGCTAAGTTGAAGCCTGGACTGGTGGTGTCCATTGGGAGTCATTGGGATGGGTGATTATTCACCCCAAGTCCTCATTGTCCTCTTAATTGGTAACTCCATTCCTAGGAATGAATTTGGATACGGTTCAGGCGACAATCTTACTTCCTCAGCAACAAATTGGACATTCTGGTTGCATGGGCTCCGTCCCTCATAGCTGTCCCCGTCCCTTCGCCAGGCAGGGATGCAGCTGGTGGGCCCGTTGGTGGCTTGCTCAGAAGAGGTCCCTTATGCTCAGTCCCCCGTAGGCCCTCTGCAACTTCTATTGTCAGTACAGGACAGGGATCCAGCATCCCTGGAGCAGGGTCTGTGTGCCTTCCCCCCTGGTAAGGAGATCCCTCTTGGAGCGGTTGAACTCAAGGAACCTGTCTGGGGGCAGCCCCCTTCTTGCCCCATCCCGGAGAGGGCCACCATGGATGCCAGTCCATCAGGTTGATGTGGGGGGTTTTCTTCTGAAACCCCCTGCGGTTCCGGGGGAGGTGAGGCCTTTAGGAGGTCCATACACCTATCAATTTGTTGGAAACAGTGAGCTTTCAGGTTGGTGCTCTCTCGCTTGACTACTCTTCTCGGTGCTTGGTCTGTCTTACGACAGTGGCCTACATTAATCATCATCATCTGTGTGGGACCTGGAGCAGGATGGTCCTCCAGGAAGGTATCTGGTCCTGATCTGGGTGGAGGACTATGTTCCCTGCATATCAGTGGTATTCGCTCCGGCTGGGGTCCCTCTGCGACAGGATGTGCTAATCCTTGTATCAACCTGAGGTCCAACCAGTATGGATCTGTTTGTGCCCCGTCACTATCACAAGCTCTCGGCCCTTTTTTCCCTGTCCCAGGATCCGCTGGCCGTGGTCTTGATGCCTTATATCGTCATGGCAGGACATTCTGTTTTGTAAGTTTTTTTTCTCCATTCCCCCTGCTAGGCAGGGTTCTGTGCAAGATTACTCTGGAAGGGGGGACCAGTGATTCTAGTGGCCCCCGGGTGGCCTAGTAGAGTGTGGTTCGCAGACGTGGTACTGAGGGCAGTAGATCTGTACGTTCTGCCAGGAGTGCCAGCTCTGCTCACTCAGGGCCCCTTTGCGTCACCCCAATCTACAGACTCTGGCCTAGACGGCCTGACTGCTGAATCATCCATCTTGTGGAGACAAGTATATCTGTCTCGGTGATTGAGACTATGGGAAGACTAGGAGCAAGCTTCTTCTTCTTCCATCTATTATAGGGTATGATGTACCCATATTGATTGGTGTGAGTCTAGGTCTCTTCCCTGTCGGGCGTTCTCTGTTCCCAGGGTTCTAGAGTTATTACAGCATGGATTGGAGTTGGTTCTCCAACTCAGAACTCTGAAGGGTCAGGTTCTGCCCTGCCTTCCTTAAAAGTCTTTTGCTTAGTTTTCCTTGGTTAAGACTTTCCTTCAGGGGGTTGCTCATGTGCGTCCCCCATGTGATCCTGTGGTCCCTGTTGAGTTTTGAATTTGATTCTGTTCCCTTTGGACCTATTCAGGATGCTGTCTGGCTGTTCTTCCCTCGAGGTTGTCCTTCTGGTGGCTGTTACTTCAGTCAGGCGTGTGTCTGTGCGGGCGGCTCTGTCTATTTAGCCCCCGTTCTTTGAATTACACCAGGCAAGGGTGGTGTTCCGCTTTAAGCCGGACTTTCTGCCTGAGGTGGTGTCTTATATTCTTTGATTCAAGATATTGTTTTTCCTTCTGTGCCTTTTTCCTAGCAACGCTGAGGAAAGGGTGTCAGGGCCGAGGAGTTCTATAATGTGAACTCTCGGCCAGGGAGCAGACAGTTTGGCCAGAGCAATGACACAACTACCAAAATGTATTTAAAGGTTTTAATAAAGGAAAAAACAACAACAAAAATATCTTAATTTCAGATACAAAATAAGGCTCACTAACAAAAAACCTAATAACAAAAAACAGATACCCTAAGGTGCTGGAGCACTCACCCAAGGGCCTATGACAGATGCCGGCAGTCTTCAGACTCCGGTAGGAACGGGTACAGACTAAAGTTCAGAACTACAGACACAAGTAACCAAACAAACAAAATCCTGCTGCACCAGGTGGAGGGCCGATCTTACTTAAATAGCGCCTCACACCAGGTGCAGCAGATTATGGGGAGAGAGCATCCAGGGCTCTGCTGACACCCGCTGGTGGCTGATGGGACTGCACATGGGGTGTGCAGCCAGAGCTCTGCTGACACCCGCTGGTGGCAGGTGGATCTGCAGATTGGGTGAGCAGCCAGAGCTCTGCTGACACCCGCTGGTGGCTACCGATACCGCAGATGGGGTAATAGACCCCAGCCACCAGCCGGGCATCAGCCAAACCCGGGGGTTCTGACATTACCCCCTCTCTCAGGAGCGGGCTCCTGAACGCTCCTCTGAACGAAAAAATTCTCCCCAGAGGGCAAGTCCATAGGGGTAGGGATCCAAATAGTTGGCCAAGTTTCACCGGTTCCGGATGCAGGTTAAAGACAGGGGCCCGGGTGCGGGGCCAAGACAGGGGCCCGGGTGCGGGGCCAAGACAGGGGCCCGGGGCCAAGGCAGGGGCCCGGGTGCAGGGTCGAGGCAGGGTCCCGGGTGCAGGGTCGAGGCAGGGGCCCGGGTGCAGGGTCAAGGCAGGGGCCCGGGTGCAGGGTCAAGGCAGGGGCCCGGGTGCAGGGTCAAGGCAGGGGCCCGGGTGCAGGGTCAAGGCAGAGCCCGGGTGCAGGGTCAAGGCAGAGCCCGGGTGCAGGGTCAAGGCAGGGGCCCGGGTGCGGAGCCAAGGCAGGGGCCCGGGTGCAGGGTCAAGGCAGGGGCCCGGGTGCCGGGTCAAGGCAGGGGCCCGGGTGCCGGGTCAAGGCAGGGGCCCGGGTGCAGGGTCAAGACAGGGGCCCGGGTGCAGGGTCAAGACAGGGGCCCGGGTGCAGGGTCAAGACAGGGGCCCGGGTGCAGGGTCAAGGCAGGGGCCCGGGTGCGGAGCCAAGGCAGGGGCCCGGGTGCGGAGCCAAGGCAGGGGCCCGGGTGCGGAGCCAAGGCAGGGGCCCGGGTGCGGAGCCAAGGCAGGGGCCCGGGTGCGGAGCCAAGGCAGGGGCCCGGGTGCGGAGCCAAGGCAGGGGCCCGGGTGCGGAGCCAAGGCAGGGGCCCGGGTGCAGGGTCAAGGCAGGGGCCCGGGTGCAGGGTCAAGACAGGGGCCCGGGTGCAGGGTCAAGACAGGGGCCCGGGTGCAGGGTCAAGGCAGGGGCCCGGGTGCAGGGTCAAGGCAGGGGCCCGGGTGCAGGGTCAAGGCAGGGGCCCGGGTGCAGGGTCAAGGCAGGGGCCCGGGTGCAGGGTCAAGGCAGGGGCCCGGGTGCAGGGTCAAGGCAGGGGCCCGGGTGCAGGGTCAAGGCAGGGGCCCGGGTGCAGGGTCAAGGCAGGGGCCCGGGGTGCGGAGCCAAGGCAGGGGCCAGGGTGCGGAGCCAAGGCAGGGGCCAGGGTGCGGAGCCAAGGCAGGGGCCAGGGTGCGGAGCCAAGGCAGGGGCCCGGGTGCAGGGTCAAGACAGGGGCCCGGGTGCAGGGTCAAGACAGGGGCCCGGGTGCAGGGTCAAGACAGGGGCCCGGGTGCGGAGCCAAGGCAGGGGCCGGGTGCGGATGTGCTGCGCCGGGCGGCGGCAAATCATTTTCTAAGTGTGTCATATTCTTCTCTTGACAAAATTGACTGCTGCCTTAGAGCTTCGCGCTCTTCGGGGGGGGCGGGGACCTGGCTTGGCGCGCTCCGCGTCACGGCCCGCCCTTCGAGGTTCGCTTGGCGCCATTTTGATGCTAGTAGCGCGCTGGCGATTTTCATTATTCTTTATTACTGCGCATGGCTCTGACACCCCTTATTCCCATTATGTCTTTCAGACGGTTGACTCCAGTGGCTTCTCCCCGCCTGGTGTAAATTATAGCGGGCCTTGTGAAATTCTCCCACATTCCTAGCGGGTCTTTGAAGCATCCAGGGTTGCCTATAGCGCAAATCCCTGCTGGCATATTGTGCCTCAATAATCACCATATGGAGGCCTCTGTTCAGGTGCTGGCGCAGGCCATGCAAGGCCTGTGGGGTCTGGGGGTCACTTGCAGATTGCCCTTAACAGGCAGAGGCAGGGGCCGCTACACCAACCTTTCCACAGTTTCCCAAAAGGATGGGTCAGTCCGGACCATTCTAGATTCACAGATTTCGGCAACTCGTCAATTACAGGCAGTTCCTGCATGGAGGTTCTTAGCTGGGCCATCAGCTCCTTGCGCCCTGGGGGCTTCTTGCCGTCTGTGGAGATCAGAGATGCTTATTTTTTCATCCCTGTGTCTTCTGGACGCCGAGACTTCAGGTTCGCGTTGGAAGTCCAACACTGATAATTGTGGCCTTGTTATCTGGTTTCTCTTCAGCTCCCAGAGTGCTCACCAAGGGGCTGACGGGGGCGATGTCTCTGATGAGACCAAGGGGCGTCCGCGCGTTGACCTACCTGGACGTCCTTCTCCCCTTCTAGTCTCTACATCAGGCTAAGTTGAAGCCTGGACTGGTGGTGTCCATTGGGAGTCATTGGGATGGGTGATTATTCACCCCAAGTTCTCATTGTCCTCTTAATTGGTAACTCCATTCCTAGGAATGAATTTGGATACGGTTCAGGCGACAATCTTACTTCCTCAGCAAAAAATTGGACATTCTGGTTGCATGGGCTCCGTCCCTCATAGCTGTCCCCGTCCCTTCGCCAGGCAGGGATGCAGCTGGTGGGCCCGTTGGTGGCTTGCTCAGAAGAGGTCCCTTATGCTCAGTCCCCCGCAGGCCCTCTGCAACTTCTATTGTCAGTACAGGACAGGGATCCAGCATCCCTGGAGCAGGGTCTGTGTGCCTTCCCCCCTGGTAAGGAGATCCCTCTTGGAGCGGTTGAACTCAAGGAACCTGTCTGGGGGCAGCCCCCTTCTTGCCCCATCCCGGAGAGGGCCACCATGGATGCCAGTCCATCAGGTTGATGTGGGGGGTTTTCTTCTGAAACCCCCTGCGGTTCCGGGGGAGGTGAGGCCTTTAGGAGGTCCATACACCTATCAATTTGTTGGAAACAGTGAGCTTTCAGGTTGGTGCTCTCTCGCTTGACTACTCTTCTCGGTGCTTGGTCTGTCTTACGACAGTGGCCTACATTAATCATCATCATCTGTGTGGGACCTGGAGCAGGATGGTCCTCCAGGAAGGTATCTGGTCCTGATCTGGGTGGAGGACTATGTTCCCTGCATATCAGTGGTATTCGCTCCGGCTGGGGTCCCTCTGCGACAGGATGTGCTAATCCTTGTATCACCATGAGGTCCAACCAGTATGGATCTGTTTGTGCCCCGTCACTATCACAAGCTCTCGGCCCTTTTTTCCCTGTCCCAGGATCCGCTGGCCGTGGTCTTGATGCCTTATATCGTCATGGCAGGACATTCTGTTTTGTAAGTTTTTTTCTCCATTCCCCCTGCTAGGCAGGGTTCTGTGCAAGATTACTCTGGAAGGGGGGACCAGTGATTCTAGTGGCCCCCGGGTGGCCTAGTAGAGTGTGGTTCGCAGACGTGGTACTGAGGGCAGTAGATCTGTACGTTCTGCCAGGAGTGCCAGCTCTGCTCACTCAGGGCCCCTTTGCGTCACCCCAATCTACAGACTCTGGCCTAGACGGCCTGACTGCTGAATCATCCATCTTGTGGAGACAAGCTTATCTGTCTCGGTGATTGAGACTATGGGAAGACTAGGAGCAAGCTTCTTCTTCTTCCATCTATTATAGGGTATGGTGTACCCATATTGATTGGTGTGAGTCTAGGTCTCTTCCCTGTCGGGCGTTCTCTGTTCCCAGGGTTCTAGAGTTATTACAGCATGGATTGGAGTTGGTTCTCCAACTCAGAACTCTGAAGGGTCAGGTTCTGCCCTGCCTTCCTTAAAAGTCTTTTGCTTAGTTTTCCTTGGTTAAGACTTTCCTTCAGGGGGTTGCTCATGTGCGTCCCCCATGTGATCCTATGGTCCCTGTTGAGTTTTGAATTTGATTCTGTTCCCTTTGGACCTATTCAGGATGCTGTCTGGCTGTTCTTCCCTCGAGGTTGTCCTTCTGGTGGCTGTTACTTCAGTCAGGCGTGTGTCTGTGCGGGCGGCTCTGTCTATTTAGCCCCCGTTCTTTGAATTACACCAGGCAAGGGTGGTGTTCCGCTTTAAGCCGGACTTTCTGCCTGAGGTGGTGTCTTATATTCTTTGATTCAAGATATTGTTTTTCCTTCTGTGCCTTTTTCCTAGCAACGCTGAGGAAAGGGTGTCAGGGCCGAGGAGTTCTATAATGTGAACTCTCGGCCAGGGAGCAGACAGTTTGGCCAGAGCAATGACACAACTACCAAAATGTATTTAAAGGTTTTAATAAAGGAAAAAACAACAACAAAAATATCTTAATTTCAGATACAAAATAAGGCTCACTAACAAAAAACCTAATAACAAAAAACAGATACCCTAAGGTGCTGGAGCACTCACCCAAGGGCCTATGACAGATGCCGGCAGTCTCCAGACTCCGGTAGGAACGGGTACAGACTAAAGTTCAGAACTACAGACACAAGTAACCAAACAAACAAAATCCTGCTGCACCAGGTGGAGGGCCGATCTTACTTAAATAGCGCCTCACACCAGGTGCAGCAGATTATGGGGAGAGAGCATCCAGGGCTCTGCTGACACCCGCTGGTGGCTGATGGGACTGCACATGGGGTGTGCAGCCAGAGCTCTGCTGACACCCGCTGGTGGCAGGTGGATCTGCAGATTGGGTGAGCAGCCAGAGCTCTGCTGACACCCGCTGGTGGCTACCGATACCGCAGATGGGGTAATAGACCCCAGCCACCAGCCGGGCATCAGCCAAACCCGGGGGTTCTGACATTACCCCCTCTCTCAGGAGCGGGCTCCTGAACGCTCCTCTGAACGAAAAAATTCTCCCCAGAGGGCAAGTCCATAGGGGTAGGGGTCCAAATAGTTGGCCAAGTTTCACCGGTTCCGGATGCAGGTTAAAGACAGGGGCCTGGGTGCGGAGCCAAGACAGGGGCCCGGGTGCGGGGCCAAGACAGGGGCCCGGGTGCGGGGCCAAGGCAGGGGCCCGGGTGCAGGGTCAAGGCAGGGGCCCGGGTGCAGGGTCAAGACAGGGGCCCGGGTGCAGGGTCAAGGCAGGGGCCCGGGTGCCGGGTCAAGGCAGGGGCCCGGGTGCCGGGTCAAGGCAGGGGCCCGGGTGCCGGGTCAAGGCAGGGGCCCGGGTGTCGGGTCAAGGCAGGGGCCCGGGTGCCGGGTCAAGGCAGGGGCCCGGGTGCCGGGTCAAGGCAGGGGCCCGGGTGCAGGGTCAAGACAGGGGCCCGGGTGCAGGGTCAAGGCAGAGCCCGGGTGCGGAGCCAAGGCAGGGGCCCGGGTGCGGAGCCAAGGCAGGGGCCCGGGTGCGGAGCCAAGGCAGGGGCCCGGGTGCGGAGCCAAGGCAGGGGCCCGGGTGCAGGGTCAAGACAGGGGCCCGGGTGCAGGGTCAAGACAGGGGCCCGGGTGCAGGGTCAAGGCAGGGGCCCGGGTGCAGGGTCAAGGCAGGGGCCCGGGTGCAGGGTCAAGGCAGGGGCCCGGGTGCAGGGTCAAGGCAGGGGCCCGGGTGCAGGGTCAAGGCAGGGGCCCGGGTGCCGGGTCAAGGCAGGGGCCCGGGTGCCGGGTCAAGGCAGGGGCCCGGGTGCCGGGTCAAGGCAGGGGCCCGGGTGCCGGGTCAAGGCAGGGGCCCGGGTGCCGGGTCAAGGCAGGGGCCCGGGTGCCGGGTCAAGGCAGGGGCCCGGGTGCCGGGTCAAGGCAGGGGCCCGGGTGCGGAGCCAAGGCAGGGGCCCGGGTGCGGAGCCAAGGCAGGGGCCCGGGTGCGGAGCCAAGGCAGGGGCCCGGGTGCAGGGTCAAGACAGGGGCCCGGGTGCAGGGTCAAGACAGGGGCCCGGGTGCAGGGTCAAGACAGGGGCCCGGGTGCAGGGTCAAGGCAGGGGCCCGGGTGCAGGGTCAAGGCAGGGGCCCGGGTGCAGGGTCAAGACAGGGGCCCGGGTGCAGGGTCAAGGCAGGGGCCCGGGTGCAGGGTCAAGGCAGGGGCCCGGGTGCAGGGTCAAGACAGGGGCCCGGGTGCAGGGTCAAGGCAGGGGCCCGGGGTGCGGAGCCAAGGCAGGGGCCCGGGTGCAGGGTCAAGGCAGGGGCCCGGGGTGCGGAGCCAAGGCAGGGGCCAGGGTGCGGAGCCAAGGCAGGGGCCCGGGTGCGGAGCCAAGGCAGGGGCCCGGGTGCGGAGCCAAGGCAGGGGTCCGGGTGCAGGGTCAAGACAGGGGCCCGGGTGCAGGGTCAAGACAGGGGCCCGGGTGCAGGGTCAAGACAGGGGCCCGGGTGCGGAGCCAAGGCAGGGGCCGGGTGCGGATGTGCTGCGCCGGGCGGCGGCAAATCATTTTCTAAGTGTGTCATATTCTTCTCTTGACAAAATTGACTGCTGCCTTAGAGCTTCGCGCTCTTCGGGGGGGGCGGGGACCTGGCTTGGCGCGCTCCGCGTCACGGCCCGCCCTTCGAGGTTCGCTTGGCGCCATTTTGATGCTAGTAGCGCGCTGGCAATTTTCATTATTCTTTATTACTGCGCATGGCTCTGACACCCCTTATTCCTATTATGTCTTTCAGACGGTTGACTCCAGTGGCTTCTCCCCGCCTGGTGTCAATTATAGCGGGCCTTGTGAAATTCTCCCACATTCCTAGCGGGTCTTTGAAGCATCCAGGGTTGCCTATAGCGCAAATCCCTGCTGGCATATTGTGCCTCAATAATCACCATATGGAGGCCTCTGTTCAGGTGCTGGCGCAGGCCATGCAAGGCCTGTGGGGTCTGGGGGTCACTTGCAGATTGCCCTTAACAGGCAGAGGCAGGGGCCGCTACACCAACCTTTCCACAGTTTCCCAAAAGGATGGGTCAGTCCGGACCATTCTAGATTCACAGATTTCGGCAACTCGTCAATTACAGGCAGTTCCTGCATGGAGGTTCTTAGCTGGGCCATCAGCTCCTTGCGCCCTGGGGGCTTCTTGCCGTCTGTGGAGATCAGAGATGCTTATTTTTTCATCCCTGTGTCTTCTGGACGCCGAGACTTCAGGTTCGCGTTGGAAGTCCAACACTGATAATTGTGGCCTTGTTATCTGGCCTCTCTTCAGCTCCCAGAGTGCTCACCAAGGGGCTGACGGGGGCGATGTCTCTGATGAGACCAAGGGGCGTCCGCGCGTTGACCTACCTGGACGTCCTTCTCCCCTTCTAGTCTCTACATCAGGCTAAGTTGAAGCCTGGACTGGTGGTGTCCATTGGGAGTCATTGGGATGGGTGATTATTCACCCCAAGTCCTCATTGTCCTCTTAATTGGTAACTCCATTCCTAGGAATGAATTTGGATACGGTTCAGGCGACAATCTTACTTCCTCAGCAACAAATTGGACATTCTGGTTGCATGGGCTCCGTCCCTCATAGCTGTCCCCGTCCCTTCGCCAGGCAGGGATGCAGCTGGTGGGCCCGTTGGTGGCTTGCTCAGAAGAGGTCCCTTATGCTCAGTCCCCCGCAGGCCCTCTGCAACTTCTATTGTCAGTACAAGACAGGGATCCAGCATCCCTGGAGCAGGGTCTGTGTGCCTTCCCCCCTGGTAAGGAGATCCCTCTTGGAGCGGTTGAACTCAAGGAACCTGTCTGGGGGCAGCCCCCTTCTTGCCCCATCCCGGAGAGGGCCACCATGGATGCCAGTCCATCAGGTTGATGTGGGGGGTTTTCTTCTGAAACCCCCTGCGGTTCCGGGGGAGGTGAGGCCTTTAGGAGGTCCATACACCTATCAATTTGTTGGAAACAGTGAGCTTTCAGGTTGGTGCTCTCTCGCTTGACTACTCTTCTCGGTGCTTGGTCTGTCTTACGACAGTGGCCTACATTAATCATCATCATCTGTGTGGGACCTGGAGCAGGATGGTCCTCCAGGAAGGTATCTGGTCCTGATCTGGGTGGAGGACTATGTTCCCTGCATATCAGTGGTATTCGCTCCGGCTGGGGTCCCTCTGCGACAGGATGTGCTAATCCTTGTATCACCATGAGGTCCAACCAGTATGGATCTGTTTGTTCCCCGTCACTATCACAAGCTCTCGGCCCTTTTTTCCCTGTCCCAGGATCCGCTGGCCGTGGTCTTGATGCCTTATATCGTCATGGCAGGACATTCTGTTTTGTAAGTTTTTTTTCTCCATTCCCCCTGCTAGGCAGGGTTCTGTGCAAGATTACTCTGGAAGTGATTCTAGTGGCCCCCGGGTGGCCTAGTAGAGTGTGGTTCGCAGACGTGGTACTGAGGGCAGTAGATCTGTACGTTCTGCCAGGAGTGCCAGCTCTGCTCACTCAGGGCCCCTTTGCGTCACCCCAATCTACAGACTCTGGCCTAGACGGCCTGACTGCTGAATCATCCATCTTGTGGAGACAAGCTTATCTGTCTCGGTGATTGAGACTATGGGAAGACTAGGAGCAAGCTTCTTCTTCTTCCATCTATTATAGGGTATGGTGTACCCATATTGATTGGTGTGAGTCTAGGTCTCTTCCCTGTCGGGCGTTCTCTGTTCCCAGGGTTCTAGAGTTATTACAGCATGGATTGGAGTTGGTTCTCCAACTCAGAACTCTGAAGGGTCAGGTTCTGCCCTGCCTTCCTTAAAAGTCTTTTGCTTAGTTTTCCTTGGTTAAGACTTTCCTTCAGGGGGTTGCTCATGTGCGTCCCCCATGTGATCCTATGGTCCCTGTTGAGTTTTGAATTTGATTCTGTTCCCTTTGGACCTATTCAGGATGCTGTCTGGCTGTTCTTCCCTCGAGGTTGTCCTTCTGGTGGCTGTTACTTCAGTCAGGCGTGTGTCTGTGCGGGCGGCTCTGTCTATTTAGCCCCCGTTCTTTGAATTACACCAGGCAAGGGTGGTGTTCCGCTTTAAGCCGGACTTTCTGCCTGAGGTGGTGTCTTATATTCTTTGATTCAAGATATTGTTTTTCCTTCTGTGCCTTTTTCCTAGCAACGCTGAGGAAAGGGTGTCAGGGCCGAGGAGTTCTATAATGTGAACTCTCGGCCAGGGAGCAGACAGTTTGGCCAGAGCAATGACACAACTACCAAAATGTATTTAAAGGTTTTAATAAAGGAAAAAACAACAACAAAAATATCTTAATTTCAGATACAAAATAAGGCTCACTAACAAAAAACCTAATAACAAAAAACAGATACCCTAAGGTGCTGGAGCACTCACCCAAGGGCCTATGACAGATGCCGGCAGTCTCCAGACTCCGGTAGGAACGGGTACAGACTAAAGTTCAGAACTACAGACACAAGTAACCAAACAAACAAAATCCTGCTGCACCAGGTGGAGGGCCGATCTTACTTAAATAGCGCCTCACACCAGGTGCAGCAGATTATGGGGAGAGAGCATCCAGGGCTCTGCTGACACCCGCTGGTGGCTGATGGGACTGCACATGGGGTGTGCAGCCAGAGCTCTGCTGACACCCGCTGGTGGCAGGTGGATCTGCAGATTGGGTGAGCAGCCAGAGCTCTGCTGACACCCGCTGGTGGCTACCGATACCGCAGATGGGGTAATAGACCCCAGCCACCAGCCGGGCATCAGCCAAACCCGGGGTTCTGACATTACCCCCTCTCTCAGGAGCGGGCTCCTGAACGCTCCTCTGAACGAAAAAATTCTCCCCAGAGGGCAAGTCCATAGGGGTAGGGATCCAAATAGTTGGCCAAATTTCACAGGTTCCGGATGCAGGTTAAAGACAGGGGCCTGGGTGCGGAGCCAAGACAGGGGCCCGGGTGCGGGGCCAAGGCAGGGGCCCGGGTGCGGGGCCAAGGCAGGGACCCGGGTGCGGAGCCAAGGCAGGGGCCCGGGTGCAGGGTCAAGACAGGGGCCCGGGTGCAGGGTCAAGACAGGGGCCCGGGTGCAGGGTCGAGACAGGGGCCCGGGTGCAGGGTCGAGGCAGGGGCCCGGGTGCAGGGTCGAGGCAGGGGCCCGGGTGCAGGGTCGAGGCAGGGGCCCGGGTGCGGAGCCAAGGCAGGGGCCCAGGTGCGGAGCCAAGACAGGGGCCCGGGGTGCGGAGCCAAGACAGGGGCCCGGGGTGCGGAGCCAAGGCAGGGGCCCGGGTGCGGAGCCAAGGCAGGGGCCCGGGTGCGGAGCCAAGGCAGGGGCCCGGGTCAAGACAGGGGCCCGGGTGCAGGGTCAAGACAGGGGCCCGGGTGCGGAGCCAAGGCAGGGGCCCGGGTGCGGAGCCAAGGCAGGGGCCCGGGTGCGGAGCCAAGGCAGGGGCCCGGGTGCGGAGCCAAGGCAGGGGCCCGGGTGCGGAGCCAAGGCAGGGGCCCGGGTGCGGAGTCAAGGCAGGGGCCCGGGTGCGGAGCCAAGGCAGGGGCCCGGGTGCCGGGTCAAGGCAGGGGCCCGGGTGCAGGGTCAAGGCAGGGGCCCGGGTGCAGGGTCAAGGCAGGGGCCCGGGTGCAGGGTCAAGGCAGGGGCCCGGGTGCAGAGCCAAGGCAGGGGCCCGGGTGCAGAGCCAAGGCAGGGGCCCGGGTGCAGAGCCACGGCAGGGGCCCGGGTGCAGAGCCACGGCAGGGGCCCGGGTGCGGAGCCAAGGCAGGGGCCCGGGTGCGGAGCCAAGGCAGGGGCCCGGGTGCGGTGTCAAGGCAGGGGCCCGGGTGAAGGGTCAAGGCAGGGGCCTGGGTGCAGGGCCAAGGCAGGGGCCCGGGTGCAGGGCCAAGGCAGGGGCCCGGGTTGCCCCTAGACCCTACAGATCTAGCTAAAGGGACAGGAGATGGGGGAATCTGATCAGGGACACTGAGTTCAATGGAACAGTTTAACTGTTTAACCTGTGGCAAAGGAGTATTTATTTCGAAAGCTACATCCACCAGGATCTTAATGAGGGGTTGAGCAGCTGGGAAATCAAAATCTCCTTGATCAATCAAAGAATGAATAAAATTGATCATGTCTAGACACATGGATTTAGAGTATCCCACAAATAATGCTTGCACAGTATCAGCATGGCTTTCCGTTAATGAAAGCAACTTTTTATCACTCCAGGATCCATTTAGGGGACTAGGAACGGACTTTGGCAAAAGCTAGAGGGACTACAGGTCCCAGGATGCGCAATGCTCTGGCCAGGTGGGTGGCAGCAGGATTCTGTCAGGGCCGAGGAGTTCTCTAATGTGAACTCTCGGCCAGGGAGCAGACAGTTTGGCCAGAGCAATGACACAACTACCAAAATGTATTTAAAGGTTTTAATAAAGGAAAAAACAACAACAAGGCAGGGGCCCGGGTGCAGGGTCAAGACAGGGGCCCGGGTGCGGAGCCAAGGCAGGGGCCCGGGTGCGGAGCCAAGGCAGGGGCCCGGGTGCGGAGCCAAGGCAGGGGCCCGGGTGCGGAGCCAAGGCAGGGGCCCGGGTGCGGAGCCAAGGCAGGGGCCCGGGTGCCGGGTCAAGACAGGGGCCCGGGTGCCGGGTCAAGACAGGGGCCCGGGTGCTGGGTCAAGGCAGGGGCCCTGGTGCAGGGTCAAGGCAGGGGCCCGGGTGCGGAGCCAAGGCAGGGGCCGGGTGCGGAGCCAAGGCAGGGGCCCGGGTGCGGAGCCAAGACAGGGGCCCGGGTGCAGGGTCAAGACAGGGGCCCGGGTGCAGGGTCAAGACAGGGGCCCGGGTGCAGGGTCAAGGCAGGGGCTCGGGTGCAGGGTCAAGGCAGGGGCCCGGGTGCCGGGTCAAGGCAGGGGCCCGGGTGCCGGGTCAAGGGCCCGGGTGCCGGGTCAAGGCTGGGGCCCGGGTGCAGGGTCAAGACAGGGGCCCGGGTGCAGGGTCAAGACAGGGGCCCGGGTGCAGGGTCAAGACAGGGGCCCGGGTGCAGAGCCAAGGCAGGGGCCCGGGTGCAGAGCCAAGGCAGGGGCCCGGGTGCGGAGCCAAGGCAGGGGCCCGGGTGCAGGGTCAAGGCAGGGGCCCGGGTGCAGGGTCAAGGCAGGGGCCCGGGTGCAGGGTCAAGGCAGGGGCCCGGGTGCAGAGCCAAGGCAGGGGCCCGGGTGCAGAGCCAAGGCAGGGGCCCGGGTGCGGAGCCAAGGCAGGGGCCCGGGTGCGGAGCCAAGGCAGGGGCCCGGGTGCGGAGCCAAGCCGGGTGTAAAAAATACTAAAGCTGATGCTCTATCTCGCATGTTTGGTGAATGTAAGGATCGGGGTGATACTGGTGAACCTATTCTACCCACGGGTTGTGTGGTCGGGGCGTTACTTCCTGATCTCTCCAATACCTTGGCGCCGTTTCAAGATGAATCTCCTAGTGAAGTTCCCTTGGGGTGCTAGTTTGTTCCGCCGCACCTGCGTTCGGATGTAATTCGCGAATTTCATGATGCCAAAACTGCCGGTCATTTGGGTAACCGTAAGATGTTTATGCTTGCCCATCGCCACGTGTGGTGGCCTACCATGAGACGCGATGTTAATGCCTTTATCGACGCTTGTTCCATTTGTGCGCGAAGTAAAGGGGATCACAAGGCTCCTAGTGGCGGTTTGGTGCCTCTTGAAGTTCCTGCAGAACCTTGGACTGATATTTCAATGGATTTTATAGTAGATTTGCCTCTTTCACGTGGTAATACTGTAATTTGGGTGGTCGTGGATCGTTTCAGTAAGATGGCACATTTTATACCTTTGCCCAAGCTTCCATCGGCTCCTGAGCTTTCGCGGCTATTTACTTCGCATACTTTTCGTATTCATGGTATTCCGTCTAATATAGTCTCCGATCGGGGTGTCCAATTTACTTACCGTTTTTGGAAACATTTCTGTTCACGACTAGGAATACAGATCTCCCTTTCCTCTGCTTACCATCCCCAGTCTAATGGGCAGACGGAAAGAACTAATCAAACTTTGGAACAATACTTAAGATGTTATGTCTCTGATGCCCAAGAGCAATGGGCGGAATTTATCGATTTTGCTGAGTTCGCTTACAATAACGCACCTAGTGAGAGTACTAAGGTGTCTCCTTTCTTTTGTAATTTGGGGAAAAATCCTAGAGCTTCTTCCCTTTCAGGGTCACCTTCCAATTTGCCGGCATTGGAAGAGTGGCTTCAAGAACGGAAGAATATCTGGACCCGCGTTCAGGAAATTCTCAAAACCACGGGCTTGAGATATAAGAGATTTGCCGATCGTCGCAGGTCACAGGAACCAGTTCTACAGGTGGGTGATCTAGTTTGGGTCTCCACCAAAAATATTGCACTCCGTCAACCTTCTAGTAAATTAGGGCCTAAGTTCATTGGTCCCTTTCCTATTATTAAGAAGTTGAATAATGTGTCTTTTAAAATTCAACTCCCGCCGACCATGAAAATACCCAATTCCTTCCATGTTTCTCTGTTAAAACCGGCTAAGAATTCTCCTATTGCTGGTCCTTCGCCAATTCTCGTTGATAATGAGCCAGAATATGAAGTGAATAAGATCTTGGATTCACGTAAAGTGCGTAATTCTTTGCAGTATTTAGTGGACTGGGTGGGCTATGGTCCGGAGGAAAGATGCTGGGTAGCAGCAAGGGACGTTCATGCCAAGGCTCTTGTAAAGAAGTTTCATCGTGACAATCCGGAAAAGCCAGGTGAGGGTCCGGAGGCCCGTCGTGAAGGAGGGGTAGTGTCACGAATCCTCGCTTACCTGGGCCCCGTTCCAGCGCTGGTCCTGGGCGCCTGGCTGCAGCTACGGCGTCTGTTCGGCGGCCGGCGCGCCCGCCGGCTCCACTCTCGGCCGTCCCCGCTCCCGTCTCCTTCCGTCACGTGCTCGCGCGCGAGGGCACGTTCTTCTTATGCCCCCCGGCGGCGCTGCTCTCAGCGTGGCCGCCGGAGGTAACTGTCAGCCGTATTGCGCGTCCAGGCAGGGGAGGGACTCCTCCCTCTCCTCCTGTTTGGGCCAATGAGCCCTGGTATCACACTGTGGGCCAATGAGCCCAGGTAGGGACAGTTTTGGCTATTAGATTGGCACTCCTCTTGCTGGCCAATCACTAATGTGATCCTGTGTGCACCAATCCCTATACCTTCACTCTCTGGTCTGTCCCTATAAAGCTCTTTCCCCCTCAGTTGCCTGTTGCCTGTGATAGCGCTCAGTACCTTGTCTTGTGAAGTTATTGATTCCGTTTGCCGACCACCGCCTGAACCGACCATTCTCGATCTGAACCCCTGTTGCCGACCACCGCCTGTACCGACTATTCTTGATCTGAAACCCTGTTGCCGACCTCCGCTTTGAATCTTGACCACGAGTTGCCTAATCCTTTGTACTGCCACGATCTCTGTCTTCCCGCTGTCGACCTCTGGCCTGTCTCTGGACTTCCGTCACCCACGCTCTTGCTATTGGTTCTCCAGACCTCCCACATATAAGCTTACATCCTTTGAGCCATTAAGTCCTGGGGGCAACCGATCCCGGGTAGGCGTTTCTTGCGTCCCGGCAAGCGGGGGCTCCTAAAGGTGAAGCTGGCTGTGGAGATTGGGGGTTGTGAACTTATCAAGAGGGCTGGAGTTACCCCGAGTGTGACAATCTGTTTTTATTGAAACATACAAGCGGAAACAATACATAGGGAACAGTCCCTGGTTCGGTACAGAGTAAGACCTTAGACGCGATAATCCAGAGAACATTTTAACAGAAAAGGGTTCAAAACAACAACCATAGGAGTCATATCACACAACAGAGAAGCCCTACGCACAGCCACCGTTCCCCGGGTACCTGGGTAATGAGGATAAGAGACTCCGCTGCAAAGATGTACTAACTAATGTACCTAACAAGGATAGAAAAAGGAGAAAAGATAGAGGGAAAGCGGGAAGAGAAGAGGGAAGGGTAGTCTTGACTCCACTTAATCCATTGCCCGACCCATCTGAGAGCTTGACAAACCTCCACAGCAACTCCTGCAAGAACCTAGCCCCAGAGGCGGTCAATCAAAACATTACCCTAGCTGGTTAAGCCTATCTTTAAACCTATCCGAGTCCCGTAGAACTTCCCAACAAGTCCAGGTCAGCGCATACTTGTCCCTCAGCCCCTTATCTCCCAAGATCAGTTCCTCTGCCCGCCTAATCCGTTCCAGATCTGTCAACCATTCCCGTAAAGAGGGAATCTCTTGTGATTTCCAGTGTCTGGGGATCACTGCTCTTGCAGCCGATAAGAAGTACTGGAGTATATCTGTCCTGTAACGTGATGCTGGTCCCTCCCATAAGGAGAGAAGAGTTAACTGGGGGGGATTCCTGATTGATTCTCCGGTGGTATCCGTATAAATGCTCAGCACCCTATCCCAGAAGGAGCGTATGGCTGGGCAACCCCACCAAATGTGAGTCATATCGCCCACCTTATTAAGGCATGGCCAACACAGGTCCGAGGAGAGGGGAGCAAATCTCTTGATGTCCGATGGGCATCTATACCATCTGGAGACAATCTTGTAGCTCCTCTCCTGCGCGGACCCCTCCACCACCGCCTTATGCGCCAGGTAAAACAGCTTGATCCTCTTCAGAGAGGGACATACTCAACTCACTCTCCCATCTCGGGATAAAACCCAACGGCCCCGTATGAATATAGCTCACCAGGGCGGAGTAAAACCAGGAGAGGGAATGGGGTGCGGGGGACGCAGAGGAGAGAAGCCCCTCCATCTCCGACAATGGGCCATCCATGTTACACTTCACTTTTAACGCCGACATGAATGCCGCCAACTGTCCATGTAAGAACCAGGACAGCTGAACCCCGTGATTCTGCTCCCTCAACTCGCCCAAGGACGAGAGCCCCCCCCCCCACTCAGAAACTGACCCAGCCTCGGGGCAGTCTCGGCCTTCCAGCCCAGGAAAGACTCCACACCCACCCCGGGTTCAAAACCTGGATTTCCCAGAATTGGCATTAAAGGGCCCGGGCTTCTCACAAGCTGGCCTTTAGCTGTCATGCGGTCCCACAATGTAATCAAATGCTGAGTCAAAAACGGCAAAGACCTAAGCCATTTTCTTGGCTGGGGGCCTGTCCATGGCAGAGAGACCAGCGGCAATGGGGAGAGCTCCTTCTCGATGGTGACCCAAATTTTATTTGTGTCCTGATGGGCCCAATCTAGCATTCTCATTAGGACCGCCGCTGCATGGTAAAGCTTAAGGTCTGGCATGCCAAGACCTCCTTTCGTTTTATGCTGAGACAAGGTACTAAAACGGATCCGTGGTTTTGAGACCCCCCCAAACGAATTTCAGGAAAGCAGATTTTAGAATTTTGAAAAAACTGCAGGGGGGAACTATAGGGGCAGTTTGAAAAATATACGAAAAGCGAGGAAGGATGTCCATCTTAATCACATTTATCCTACCACACCACGATAAAGGTTTTCTGTTGTATTGTTTAAGATCACTGATTGTTTTGTTCAGCAGTGCAGCATAGTTCAGCTCGTAGATTTTTGCTAGGTCATTTGGGATCTGAACACCCAAGTATTTAATGCTCACTGATTTCCATTTGAATGAAAAGCTACTTCTGAGACCAGCCACCACTGACGAAGATAAGGTAAGGTTAAGGTCCTCCGACTAATTAATATTAAAATTACTCGCCTTTTCGAGTAGCTCGAATTCCTTTAAAACGAGGGGGAGGGACATCACAGGGGTGGTCAAATGCAGAAGCAGATCATCTGCATATAAGGATAATTTGTGCTGTCTACCCCCACCTCTATTCCCTTTATGTCCGGATTGTTTCTCAGAGCCGGCGCCAAATGTTCTATCGTGATGATGTACAAAAGTGGTGACAGGGGGCAACCCTGGCGAGTGCCATTACCAATGGAGAAGGGGGCTTGACAAAATACTGTTCGTCCTGACTGAGGCCGTGGGATCCTTATATAGCGCCATAATTTTCCCTAGTAGAGACGGGCCAATTCCAATCTGTTGACGTGAAGCCTGAAGAAAATCCCATCCCACACGATCAAAAGCCTTCTCTGCATCACACGAAAGCAAGCAGGCGGGGATTCCCCTGGTCTTCACATAAGAGATCAGAGTTAGAAGCTTGTTTGTATTGTCACGTGCCTCTCTGCCAGAGACAAACCCCACCTGGTCAGGGTGAATGATGTTAGGGATCTGTGATTGAAGGCGACCAGCTATAAATTTGGCAAAAAGCTTAACATCAACGTTTATTAACGAAATGGGGCGATGACTACCGCACACCGTGGGGACTAATGGTAATCGTTGCCGCTAATGACTGCTTGGGAAACGGTAACTCCGGACCCACTGAGTTGAAGACCCTTGTATAACTTTGAGTACCTCCGACACCGCGAAAGGGGCCTCCAAGAACTCGATCTCCTCCTGCGGAATCCTGGGAAGCGGGGTTCTGCCAATATATTCCTGGACGGCCGCATTTGCAGTAGGCTCGGCCCCGCGGGTGGAGGAGCTGGGTAGATTATACAAAGAGCTATAGTAATCCCTGAAAGCCCCCGCTATACTCACTGGATTGGAGGTCTTAACATTCCCCTGCAATTTAACGCTGGGGATGTATGAGGCTGAACTACGAGGGTGAAGTAGTCTAGCTAGTAATCTGCCTGGCCTGTTGGCACTCTCATAGAACATAGCTCCCAGCCTGTCCCTGTGGCGCAGGTAGCACTGATTGTATAGACTTTGTAACTTCCCCCTCGCCCTCTCCAACTCCAGCCATAGGGCGTTGGAAGGTGAGAGCTTGTGATCATGTTCTAGGCTTTGGATCTGAGCTAACGTCTGCTTGATAAGAGCGGATCTCTCCCTTTTAAGCCTAGATCCGTGCTGAATAAGAATACCCCTTAAAACGCATTTTAGCGCTTCCCATTGAATGCGGAGGGAGGTGCTGTCACTTACGTGGTCAGATAGAAAATGCTCTATGGTGCTTTCAACAGCTGCCAGACAGACCCCGTCTTTTAGCAAGTTATCGTTAAGGCGCCAGTCCCACCTACTTGGGTACAGTCTGGGTAGCTCGAAGGACAGGAAGATTAGGGTGTGATCTGACCAGAGAAAATTCCCAATGCTGGCCTTTGGTTCCCAGGACATAGCGTGATGACTTAACAGAATATAGTCTATACGACTATACGAGTTGTTCGCATTGGAGAAAAACGTATAGTCTCTAGAACCCGGGTGCAGGGCTCTCCACACGTCAACCAACCGGAGGTCTGACAACATACACTTTAGCTTCTTAAGCCCGGACAGAGGGATGGGGGATTTGCCACATTTATGGAGGTCGTACAAAACTTTAAATCTCTTCTCGGGGGCATTGAAACCCTTCACGTTAAATGAGCAGACAGTTAAATTTGCCATCCTTACCTTACGTTACCCCCAGTGACTGGAAGGAAGGGAAGACGTCAAGTGGAGATTATGAGTGGGGGACGGTCCGGGACCTCTGTAAGGAGAGAAAAGGGGAAGGGAGGGATAAAGCGCAGAAGACAGCAGCAGAAAAGAGAGGGAAAAAAAAGAGGGGGAAACAACCAATAACAAGGAAAACACAACTTACTATGTCACAACAATAGTTAATCTAACTGAAATCTACTAGACACAGCAAGTAAAACAACCAACACGTCTAGCACACTGATACGCCAGATCCCCTAACGCTTCCCCAGGTATTTCCCGAGGAGGGTAGGGGATCACCTAAGTGGGGGGAAGTGGAAGGCAAGAACCTGTGAGAGCTGCCCAGGTCTCCGAGGTGGTCTCCGAGATAGCCAATACACCCGATAATGCCACTACGACCTGAGTATCTCTCAAGGGGGACCATATAGACAATCGTCATCCCGACCTCCTCCAATAAAGGAGCTGGAGATGCTACATAACAGCATACTGGCAGAACCCCGAGACCAACATAGAGAGGCGATCAGCCCGGACGGGGAGATTGGGTCATCATGTGCCCCCCCCCGGCCGCACCTGGGGGGTTAAGGCACCACGGGGGGAACCCGACCCAGTCAGAGTCTCTCCCAGAGGGGGACGGCACGCCTGTATTCCCCCAGCCAGCATCCACCTGGGAGCGCACAGGAGGACGAGCGCCGCCATGCGGAGGGGGACATCCGATTACAGGGGGACGGTCCAGGAACATCATCCATCTCCTCTTCTTGATGAGCCCACTCATCCAGGTAAGTCCCATGCATCTGGGGCCGGGAGAGGTGCCCCTGTTTATTCCCCCCATCAGGATGCTGGAGTGAAGGGGAGGGCTGCAGTTTATCCCCAGGGGGACCTGTATTCAGCCCTTGATCAGGCAGGGGGATTGAGTGGCCCCTGTTGTCTCCCTCCCTGGGGGCGCCGAGTGATCCAGCCTGCAAGCCCAGCCTCCGCTCCCTGGTGCTTAAACTTGAGCTGCGGCGGGGTCTCATCCCCGACTGGGCGCAGCAGCTGTCACTTCCCCCCTCCGGACTCAGCGGCCGCATGCCACAGAAGTGGTCTCCACCGCAGTCCCCACCAAAGGGTAGGCGGTATAGGCTGATGGTGAGCCTTTCTGGGATGCCCCTCCCACTTCATTGCCCCGTGTAGCGGTGGGTCCTGTACAGAGGGCCGCCATCCTCCCTCATTCTCCCTGTTGCCTTCGGGGGGAAAAAAGGGGGGGGGTGAGTGTGTATAGTGATTCGTGCATATGGCTGTTTTGACTAGATACGTGGTGTCAGCCACCGCACTGACTTGTCTTTTTACTTTTACAATTGCTGCCGCCGCGCATGTCCTTCATTTGGATGTTCGCGCTGGGCTGCGGCGTTACCTCAGATGCTTCTGCGTTCTCATTGGCTGCTTGTCTATGGGCTTCGCGCTCTTCGGGGGGAGCCTGGCCTGCGTTCGAGGTTGGCTCTGCGCCATTTTGTCAGGTCACACGCGCGTGTGACGGTTCTACCTACCGCGGTCCGTAAGTGCCCTCGCGGGCGGCTTTATGCTCATTCCTTACTGTGTATGGTTTTGACGACCCTTCTTCTCATTGTGTCTTTCAGATGGGTGAATCCAGTGGCTTCTCCCGGCCCAGTGTAATTGATAGTTGGGCCTAGTATAATTACTCCCACTTCCCTAGCAGGTCATTGGGGCATCCAGGGTTGCTTTACAGCGTCAATCCCTACTGGCATATCATGCCTTTTTATCACCATATGGAGGCATCTCAGGATAATATGACCGGGGTTCCTTCGGGGCAAGCCCGGCTGTGTGTAGCTTGTGGGGTCTCACCTATCAGCGGTGACAGCGCACGGGCCTGTGTTCCTCGCGGGCGGCTTTATGCTCATTCCTTACTGTGTATGGTTTTGACGACCCTTCTTCTCATTGTGTCTTTCAGATGGGTGAATCCAGTGGCTTCTCCCGGCCCAGTGTAATTGATAGTTGGGCCTAGTATAATTACTCCCACTTCCCTAGCAGGTCATTGGGGCATCCAGGGTTGCTTTACAGCGTCAATCCCTACTGGCATATCATGCCTTTTTATCACCATATGGAGGCATCTCAGGATAATATGACCGGGGTTCCTTCGGGGCAAGCCCGGCTGTGTGTAGCTTGTGGGGTCTCACCTATCAGCGGTGACAGCGCACGGGCCTGTGTTCCTTGCGCACAGCAGGCGCTAACGTTGCAACCCGCCCCTCCGGTGGCTGGGCCTACACCTCGTCTCACTTTACCTACTCCCCCAAGCTTGAGTCTCACCCCCATTGCATTGCATGCAAGCGGGGATTCTCAACCTGATGTGTCTGCTAGACTGGCCAGTGTTGAAAAATTGATTGCTAATACTTTAGCGCGTAAGTCCACCGCCAAAATGCGTCACTTAACCCCTGATGCCACCCTTTTCCCTATGGAGTCTGATGAGTTTTTGCATCTATGTGGCTACACCCCCTCGGACGAAGGGGAGCTGTTCTCTGATTCAGGGTCATCTGACGAGAGACCCAGGGGTCCTAACGATTCTGGCTCTGACTCCTGGGCCCCGGATGATACTGACAGACTGCTGGTTCAGATTTTTGAGGTTCTGTCCATCTCTCCCCCTGTTGCGCCTCCCAGGCAAAGGAGTGAGCTTTTTCATACTGTTAAGGCTCGTTTGGAATTTCCGGAGCAAACCCATTTTAATAACCTCGTGCTTAAGGAGTGGGAACGTCCCAGTAGACTTCCCGGTATACCTAAGAGTTGGGACAGAAAGTATCCCTTTCCTGCTGATATGGTCAAGCGCTGGTCATCGCCTCCCGAGGTGGATGCTCCTATTCTAGGGCTGTCTAACACCTCTATTATGCACTCCCCTGACTCTACTACTCTGCGGGATGCAGAGGACCGGCGCATTGACCAATTGGCGTGCCATGCCTTTGCATTTGTGGGGATGGCGCTGAGCCCGGTTTGCGCCTCGGCCATAAAATCAGTGGCACTCAGGGCCCTGATCAGAAGTGTACTTGACGGTGCTCCTGATGATTTGCCACCTGATACGTTTAATGCACTGTCTAACTGTGATGTGTTTGTAAACTTTATCCTATCTGCCTTGGATGATGCCATTAGGATGAGTGCGAGAACTTCTGTCTTGGTGGTAGCTATACGCCGCGCGGTTTGGCTGCGCCAGTAGGCTGCTGACCATGCTGCAAAGAAGGCCCTTACTGGACTTCCATTTAAGGGGCCGCCATCCTCCCTCATTCTCCCTGTTGCCTTCGGGGGGAAAAAAGGGGGGGGGTGAGTGTGTATAGTGATTCGTGCATATGGCTGTTTTGACTAGATACGTGGTGTCAGCCACCGCACTGACTTGTCTTTTTACTTTTACAATTGCTGCCGCCGCGCATGTCCTTCATTTGGATGTTCGCGCTGGGCTGCGGCGTTACCTCAGATGCTTCTGCGTTCTCATTGGCTGCTTGTCTATGGGCTTCGCGCTCTTCGGGGGGAGCCTGGCCTGCGTTCGAGGTTGGCTCTGCGCCATTTTGTCAGGTCACACGCGCGTGTGACGGTTCTACCTACCGCGGTCCGTAAGTGCCCTCGCGGGCGGCTTTATGCTCATTCCTTACTGTGTATGGTTTTGACGACCCTTCTTCTCATTGTGTCTTTCAGATGGGTGAATCCAGTGGCTTCTCCCGGCCCAGTGTAATTGATAGTTGGGCCTAGTATAATTACTCCCACTTCCCTAGCAGGTCATTGGGGCATCCAGGGTTGCTTTACAGCGTCAATCCCTACTGGCATATCATGCCTTTTTATCACCATATGGAGGCATCTCAGGATAATATGACCGGGGTTCCTTCGGGGCAAGCCCGGCTGTGTGTAGCTTGTGGGGTCTCACCTATCAGCGGTGACAGCGCACGGGCCTGTGTTCCTTGCGCACAGCAGGCGCTAACGTTGCAACCCGCCCCTCCGGTGGCTGGGCCTACACCTCGTCTCACTTTACCTACTCCCCCAAGCTTGAGTCTCACCCCCATTGCATTGCATGCAAGCGGGGATTCTCAACCTGATGTGTCTGCTAGACTGGCCAGTGTTGAAAAATTGATTGCTAATACTTTAGCGCGTAAGTCCACCGCCAAAATGCGTCACTTAACCCCTGATGCCACCCTTTTCCCTATGGAGTCTGATGAGTTTTTGCATCTATGTGGCTACACCCCCTCGGACGAAGGGGAGCTGTTCTCTGATTCAGGGTCATCTGACGAGAGACCCAGGGGTCCTAACGATTCTGGCTCTGACTCCTGGGCCCCGGATGATACTGACAGACTGCTGGTTCAGATTTTTGAGGTTCTGTCCATCTCTCCCCCTGTTGCGCCTCCCAGGCAAAGGAGTGAGCTTTTTCATACTGTTAAGGCTCGTTTGGAATTTCCGGAGCAAACCCATTTTAATAACCTCGTGCTTAAGGAGTGGGAACGTCCCAGTAGACTTCCCGGTATACCTAAGAGTTGGGACAGAAAGTATCCCTTTCCTGCTGATATGGTCAAGCGCTGGTCATCGCCTCCCGAGGTGGATGCTCCTATTCTAGGGCTGTCTAACACCTCTATTATGCACTCCCCTGACTCTACTACTCTGCGGGATGCAGAGGACCGGCGCATTGACCAATTGGCGTGCCATGCCTTTGCATTTGTGGGGATGGCGCTGAGCACGGTTTGCGCCTCGGCCATAAAATCAGTGGCACTCAGGGCCCTGATCAGAAGTGTACTTGACGGTGCTCCTGATGATTTGCCACCTGATACGTTTAATGCACTGTCTAACTGTGATGTGTTTGTAAACTTTATCCTATCTGCCTTGGATGATGCCATTAGGATGAGTGCGAGAACTTCTGTCTTGGTGGTAGCTATACGCCGCGCGGTTTGGCTGCGCCAGTGGGCTGCTGACCATGCTGCAAAGAAGGCCCTTACTGGACTTCCATTTAAGGGGCTACACCTGTTTGGGGACCGCCTAGACCTTTTTGCGAAAGGAGGTAAGTTACCCCAGCGCAGGCGGCAGTCTCTGCCCTTTCGGGGCCAGGGCTCCCTTTCCCTCCCCTACCGTGGTGCTAAGCAAGGAAAAGGGGTGCCTTTCGCGGGGGTGCTGATTCCTGGCATAGGAGCAGAGGATGGCGTCCTGGCTCCTCCTGGGGGGTCTAAGTCCAAATCCTCTCCCAAGCCCCCTCAGGCATGACGGGGCGCCCTCTCCCGTCAGGGTGGGGGGATGGCTACAGCTCTTTGGTCACATCTGGAGGCATAACGTCTCAGACCGGTGGATTCAGGAGGTAGTGTCCTCTGGTTACAAGATAGAGTTTGCTGTGCGGCCTCCCCCAAGATTCATCAGGTCGGGATCCCCCAGGACACTGCCTCAGCTCAGGTTTTGATGCAGGCCGTGCAAGGCCTTCTGGGTCTGGGGGTCATTTGCAGGGTCCCCTTAAGAGAAAGAGGAAAGGGGTTCTACTCCAACCTTTTCACAGTTCCCAAAAAAGATGGGTCAGTCAGGCCCATTCTGGATTTAAAGATCCTCAACAAATTTGTCAGGAACAGGCGATTTCGCATGGAAACTCTGCGCTCGGCCATCAGCTCCCTGCGCCCAGGGGATTTCATGACGTCTGTGGACATCAAAGACGCTTACCTTCACATCCCTGTGTTTTCAGGACACCAAAGGTTCCTCAGATTTGCGCTGGAAGATCAACATTACCAATTTGTGGCACTTGCCATTTGGCCTTGTAGCGATAACCCTTATCGCCAGAGGGCTTCACCGCCCGAGACGTCATTTCCCAATGGTGAGAGGTGCTGCAGGAGTCCCAGAGTCGTCCGTGAGGAACCAGGAACAGCCCTTACAAGGGCTAGTGAATTGTAATATAGCGTTTTCCCCAATAAGAGACAGAACTTCAGTATTGAGGGTGAAGGTGAAGTGTCTTTATTAGTGCCACTCTAGGCCTTATATACACAAGTCTCCATGCAATGACAACCACACTGACCAATAGCAGCAGGGCACACAATCCCTCAACTCTGCCGGTGACGCAATCAGTAGAACAATAGCAGGCTGTAATACACTCAATCAGGACAATGCCATTGACTGTGACGTAATCAACAATACACAATGGCAGTCAAAATACAATGACATTGCCTGTAACAGTATCAAAATATAATGACATTGTCTGGAACCTAATTAAGAAAAGGCCAGTGAATGACCCGGTGGGCAATGGAATAGTGATGACACCCAAAAGACAGAGCCTCTGTCACAATGCCCCCTTTTTGTGGAACACCCGGCAGACCCGGATTGACCCTGTTCGGGTTAACATGGGGCTGTCTGGACTCTTGTTATGGGCAGAGTTCTGTTTGCCAGGATAATCCATCTGCATTACTGGTTTGTCTACAGGGCCTGTATACACACATACACACACACGTACAGTTGTACTCACAGGGTGCTGGTCTTGTACACACATACAGTTGTACTCACAGGGTGCTGGTCTTGTACACACACATGTACTCACAGGGTGCTGGTCTTGTCTTTTCCCCCCAATAAGAGACAGAACTCAGTATTGAGAGTGAAGATGATACACACACACACACACACACACACACACACACACACACACACACACACAGTTGTACTCACAGGGTGCTGGTCTTGTACACACATACTCTCTTAGCTCTGGTTGCAAGGCATTGAGAAAATGTTCTAGTAAAAACAACTGTAGGCTTCCGGGGTGACAGCGTGCCAGGCTAACAAAGCCTCCTTTACCAGATGGTAGTGTGGTATGTACGCATCAGGGATGGCCCGGAAAGCATCGGAAGCTTTCCCCGATAGTTTCCCTGATAATATGGTGACCCATTCCTCCGTGGGTACCCGGTGTAAAGCGCACTGCCGTTCAAAATCGGCCAAAAATCCATCAATCTCATTGTCACTTTCCTGGATGGACTTAAATGCTGCAAATGGAATCTTTTTCCCCCCAGTGTAACTGAGGCTCAGAGACACAGGGGCGCTGAGAGGCTGCTGGGTTGCGAGTCGCCGATCTTCCCTTCGCTTACTGGCCTCTGCCTCCGCTGCGGCGAAGACTTGGTCGATCAGTTCTTGTGATGGATTCGGCCATAGACCGACAATCTGTTCCGAACCGCTTGAACGAGAGCAGCGTCTTCATCGATCTCTATATTGGTTTCGGTCCTCACTGCTGCACGATCCATTTTGATCAGCTCGGCTATCAGTTCCCGACGTGGGCGGTTGCTAGCTGACCTTCCCCGGCTCATGAGTAGATCCCTCAGGGTCAGCCTTTTCAACTTGTCCTACTGACTCTCCATCAGGGTAGCACTCTCTCTGGGTAGAAAGGACCATCCGACCGCTTGCCACCAATTGTAGCGATAACCCTTATCGCCGGAGGGCTTCACCGCCCGAGACGTCCTTTCCCAATGGTGAGAGGTGCTGCAGGAGTCCCAGAGTTGTCCGTGAGGAACCAGGAACAGCCCTTACAAGGGCTAGTGAATTGTAATATAGCGTTTCCCCCAATAAGAGACAGAACTTCAGTATTGAGGGTGAAGGTGAAGTGTCTTTATTAGTGCCACTCTAGGCCTTATATACACAAGTCTCCATGCAATGACAACCACACTGACCAATAGCAGCAGGGCACACAATCCCTCAACTCTGCCGGTGACGCAATCAGTAGAACAATAGCAGGCTGTAATACACTCAATCAGGACAATGCCATTGACTGTGACGTAATCAACAATACACAATGGCAGTCAAAATACAATGACATTGCCTGTAACAGTATCAAAATATAATGACATTGTCTGGAACCTAATTAAGAAAAGGCCAGTGAATGACCCGGTGGGCAATGGAATAGTGATGACACCCAAAAGACAGAGCCTCTGTCACAGGCCTCACCTCAGCTCCCAGAGTGTTCACCAAGGTGCTGGCGGGGGTGATGTCTCTGATGAGGTCAAGGGGCATCCGCGTGCTGCCCTACCTGGACGACATACTCATCTCCTCCCGGTCTCTACAGCAGGCAGAGTTGGACACTCAGCTGGTGATGTCCACCCTGGAGTCCTTTGGCTGGGTGATCAATCACCCCAAGTCCTCTCTGTCCCCTTCCTCGGTGACCCCATTCCTGGGAATGATTCTGGATACGGTTCAGTCAAGGATATTCCTTCCTCAACAGAAGGTGGAAGCTCTAACTGCGCAGGTGAGGTTCCTGCTGTCATGCCCCCAGCCCTCCCTCAGGTAGGGAATGCAGTTGGTGGGCCTGATGGTGGCGTGCTTCGAGGCGGTGCCTTTTGCTCAGTTCCATTTGAGGCCTCTTACAACTTCACCTTCTGTCAGTATGGGACAAGGACCCAACGTCCTTGGATGGGGTCTGTGTGCTCCCCCCCTTGGTCAGGCGGTCCCTTTCGTGGTGGCTGGACCCCAGGAACTTGCTGGGGGGCAGGTCCTTTCTGGCCCCTCCTGGGAGGCGGTCACCATGGATGCCAGTCTGTCAGGATGGGGGGGATTTTGGAAGTCCCTGCGGTTCCAGGGGAGGTGGGGCCCTCAGGAGGCCCTCTCGCCTATCAACATTTTGGAATTATGGGCGATCAGATTGGTACTGGATCAGTTGACCAATCACCTGCGGGGTCTGTCTGTGCAGGTGCGCTCAGACAACAGGACAGCGGTTGCCTACATCAACCATCAGGGAGGGACCCGGAGCAGGGGGGCCCTCCAGGAGGTGTCGCGGATTCTGACATGGGCGGAGGCCAATGTTCAATGCATTTCGGCTGTGTACATCCCGGGGGCAGAGAATCTACTGGCAGACTCTGAGCAGGGGGACCTCTCGTCAGGGAGAGTGGTCCCTCTGCAACAGGGTATTCCAGTCCCTGTGTCACCGTTGGGGTCTACCGGATGTGGATCTGTTTGCGTCTCGTCATAATCACAAGCTCCCGGCCTTTGTCTCCCTGTCTCAGGATCCTCTGGCCTTGGCCACAGATGCTCTGTCCATGTCATGGCAGGAATTTCGGCTCCTGTATGTCTTTCCCCCGTTCCCCCTGCTGGGCAGGGTCCTGCGCAAGATTGCTCTGGAAGGGGTGCCAGTGATTCTGGTGGCCCCCAGGTGGCCAAAAAGAGTGTGGTTCGCAGACGTGGTGCAGATGGCAGTAGACCAGTACATTCTGCCAGGGGTGCCAGATCTGCTCACTCAGGGCCCCTTACGCCATCCCAATTTACAAACTCTGGCTTTGACGGCCTGGCTGCTGAGACCTCCATCTTGATGGAGAAAGGCTGCCTCGGTGGTTGAGACCATGGCTAGGAAGAAAACTTCTTCTTCCATCTATTATAGGGTATGGCGTACCTACATTGACTGGTGGGAGTCTAGGTCTCTTCCCTGTCGGGTGTTCTCAGTTCCCAGGGTTCCCTGAGTTCTTACAGCATGGGTTGGAGTCGGGTCTCCAACTCAGTACTCTGAAGGGTCAGGTTTCTGCCCTGTCTGTCTTCTTACAGAAGTCTTTTGCTCAGCATTCTTTGGTTAAGACTTTCTTTCAGGGGGTTACTCATGTGCGTCCCCCACGAAAACCTATGGTCCATGTTTGGGATTTGACCTTGGTTTTGTCTGCCTTGCAGGGTGCTCCCTTTGAACCTATTCAGGATGCTGCACTGACTGTACTTACCCTCAAGGTTGTCTTTCTGGTGGCTATTACTTCGGTCAGGCATGTGTCTGAGCTGACGGCTCTGTCTATCCAGCCCCCATACTTTGAGAGACACCAGGATAAGGTGGTGTTCCGCTTTAAGCCGGACTTTTTTCTCATGAATTGAATTTTTTACTACCATTAAATTTTTTTCAACTCCTAGGCCCTTATTCATCAAGGGTAAGCGTCAGGTAGCGCCTTGTAAACGACAGGTAGCGGCACGTGAACGATGGCCACAGCACGCAATTACACATTTATCAAGCGGAGTCTGGTGAGCGACAGGAACAACGCCATGTAGCGTCCGATTCATCATTATCCCAGCCTCAGCATACAGTGCCGGCGTTCACAGGGCCGTATTTACCACTAGAAAAAGGTAGGCACGTGCCTAGGGCGGAGCTACAGATAGGGGGGGTACAGAGCGGAGGCCAGCAAAACTTGCATGCAGTGGTGCTCCCTTGGTCGGCGATGTGGGGACGCAACCCCAGTCCAACCCGCCCTTGCTCGTAGCCGCCACCTGTCTCCTTCCTATGACAGGAGCGGCATGCCAGCAACGTGTGGGACTTGGGGGCGTGGCCTTGCCAGGTGCCCACGCCCCCGTTTCAGCTCTTTGCCACTACTGCTACCGTCACAACTGTATGGGCAATCCCCCAGCCCTCCCCGCCCCTGCTCACTGCCGTCATCTGTCTCCCTCCTATGACAGGAGCGGCGTGCCAGCTAAGTGTGGGAGTTGGGGGCGTGGTCTCGCCAGCCAGGGGCATGAGTCCCGTGAGGACATCAAAGTGCGACCTGGGTGCTAGACAGATGAGCAGAGACGCACCCAAAAGAAATTGTAAGTCGCTCTTCTCTCCCAAGCTACTGTGGACTGCGATCCTGGCAGCACTTTAAGGCTGCACTGTAGTCTCTCTGTCTCTTCAGTCAGCAGCGCAGGAGCCTGCACGTCTAAAGGGCATCTGGGATGCAGTGCAGTGTGAGTGTGTGAGGGCAGCATGGGGCTATGTAATGCTGCCCTGACACAGCGCCCCCCCCCTGCCCCCTCCCTCACTAGCAAGTATCTTCGGAGCAGTGTGATTCCCTCCTCCTTCCCTCAGCTCAGCTCAGTGTGTGGGCTGCCGGCTACACTGCAGCTCGAAGATCATCTTACTCCTCTGCGCAGCGCTCTGCCGTCCATTATTTCCAGCAGCACAACAAGGTACTAGCACACATGTTAAAGTGGACCAAAATCCAGGATTTTGACTATTTGGGGTTTTGGTCCACTCCCCTGGGTGCCCTGCTATGTGAAACCCCCCCAGATCACTCTCAGCAACTCACCTGACCACGGTCCTACGGCACATGCGGCACGCTTGAAGCCGCTGAGGTATGGATGTCTAACCCGACGTCTAAGGTCAGCGGCTCCAAGCACGCTGGCGGCCGCATCTCGCGCTTCCCTCTAACAGGTTGGAAGAAAAATTTATGGACAGCACCAGTATTTGTATATGTAACCGTATATACGGGCGTGCTCACTAAACTTGGTAAATAAACAGCAAAACCCCCCCAAAAATTTTTCTATGTGGGGTCCCCACACACCCCAAAACCATTTACCAAGACAGAATGGAAAAGAATTAGGGCACTACCATCTAAATGAATAATATGAAAATAATTTTATTTAGAGTAACATGTAAGTCTAAAAAAACACAAGACAATACATATTAAAAGAACACATACATCACGTATAACCACAGCACACCAGGGGGCGCCAGAGTACCATCTGAAATACCATAACATTAAAGTTCCATGGAAAATATGCTCTAGGCTGGTAATATTAAATGAAAAAGTGCAATAATACAATTTACTAGTAAAGCCAATTATTTAAAATATGTGCAAAGCTAGATAATGTGCAAAATAGCTCAGGGAATAATAATAATAAAGTGCATGTGCAACACAAAACAAATCTACTCTAAAAAACAATCAGAACCAGCCGAGATGGTTGGAAGACACATGGAACAATCTATAAAGGTAAACACACCAACTGGACCTACCCCTGCTGAATGTCCGCCAAGTTAAAACCCTCCTCCCCCCCCCCAAGGGCAATGGGCGCCGCACCGCAACACAGGTGCTGCATAATAGGAATAGACGTGACTGCAAATGTATGGGGCAATGCTGGCTAGACATTGGTTGCTGTGTGACACACCCCGGCCGGAAGTGCGCCAACACAGCAAATGCGCTCCAGCGTTGCCATGCGACGCACCCGGCTGGAAGTGCGTCACACAGCAACACGATGGTGGAACATGAGGTCCAAACCAAACATACCCAGCAGTCACGCCCATAATCCACCACAAATAAAATAGCACTATTGCCGAATATGTGTGATGTGCGGAACACCGCATCTGCAGCATTATAATGAAGCAGCAGTAATAGTATCTGTGTGTATGCCCACAGCGAAGGAAGGGGACGGGGAGCAGCAAGTACGACCCTGTGCGCATGCGCACGGGGTCGTGCATTATTAATGTTCACACCAAGGCCCAGTCACATTTAGTTACGCCACTGGCCATAGTCCCTGTTAAAGTGGACCAAAAGCCATTTTTGCTGCCCCCTGGTTTTGGGTTGCTTAAAGCGGAACAAAACCAGGGATTTTGATCCAAATTGGGATGCCCCACTGTGTGTAACCCCCAGGTCACCCACAACTTACCTTTCTGCTCTTCCCATGGCGTATGCGCAGGCTCTTATGCGCAGCCCTCCCCCCCCCATTAAATGTGAGGCATAAAATAATAAAAAAAATAAATAAAAACTCTTTACCTTGCACTGCCAAGTCCGTAGCTGCTCCACATAAGATATGCTTCAGCCTCGCATCATCTGGAGAGGTGAAGTGGACGGGAGGCAGGTGGGGCCGGTGGCACATGTGAGCACCACCACAGAGACACTGAGCTCTGTCCAGCTGGCTGCCTCTGTTGTCTGGTGACAGTGAGGGTATTCGCAAGCTATTATTCCCCAGGAAATGAAAGCACCCACTGCAGGGCTGAGGCCTGGTCTCCCCCCCCGCCCCCCCCGATGGTGGCCCTGCCCCAAGATAGCCAAGAACAACTTACTTCTTCCTTGTTCCTACGGTAAATGTGCGGGCGTGCAGCCATTCAGAGCCGTTTGCCATGTTGACTTAATTTGGCTTGACTTCTATGTCGACTTCTATTGACTTCTTGGAGGAGGACCATGCACGCATGCCACCAAGTTTTGTTCCGCTTTAAAGAGGACCTACACCATAATTCACAGTTAGGCTGCTACATTCCCTAAATATGGAGATCATGTCCTGTTAATAGTCACCAGTGGGCACATCAGCCTTTAAAGCACGAAACACATTTGAATTTAAACCATCTCTCAAACAGTCAAAGTATTATTACAGGGAACACCTAGTGCGGAATAGGGCCTTCTAGAAAACCTGTAAATTAAACATAGTAAAGAAGAGACTAACAAAGTGCAGGAGTGAACAAATTGTCTACTTTTGTCAATTCCTCATAGTTATTACCAAGCAAGCATACATCAAATAAATAGCCTGTGGGTGGGGGACTTTCCTGGCAAAGTGTAGAAACTTTTATTTAGCTATCGCCTTACCTTCTCATGGCTGCCCTCTCCCTTCCTGTCAGTGCACAGCGGCACCTGGAAGGAGAAATGAGGCACTGAGTTGTGGCACGCCTCCTGATTTCCCTTGCTATAAACCACCAAACATAGCACTTGACTGGTGGTTTATAGCTTCGTCCCGTTGGTCTACTGCTCGGTCTTACAGAGTGAGCTATCCCTTCTACCTGCTTCCCTTTCAGTGCCTTCACCCTCAGCGTGCTGCACCTATTTGTCATATGAACAGCCCATGAGTGCTGTGTGGCTGTCAATGTGACTAGCTGTCACAATCACACCAGTGTAACATCATGCCTCCAAACTTTTGAAAACCGGAAAAAGGGACACGCGTAGCGCGGTGCAGAACATTTTTGCAATTAAATCATGCCCACAGCCACACCCTTAAAGGTAAACACCACCCCGGAATTACCTAATAATAATAAAATTAATAATACCCACACAAGCACGCAGACAAGCCCATAACCTAAAGGGCGACAGGGGTTAAAAAATGCCCCGGGACTTTTTGGGGAACACTGGTCCTGCTGTACTTTTCCTGGTCCAGTATAGTCACATCATAAATATACATATACCATATTATTTGCTCCATAAGATGCAACAGAAAATAAACAGAGAGAGGAGCTCACAGCACACCTTGCAGTCCAGTTCCAGCTGCAAGATTGAAACTGGTTTGTGAGAAGTATATAGGCCGGGAGGAGCCACGCCTATGTTCTTGCAGTCCATGCCCAATGGCCAAGTTAACCCAATAGTTACTAAATTCCTCTGATGGCCTGAAGTAAAATGGAAAAGAAAAAAAAATATTCTGAACCAAATAGTGTGCTAAAACAACCCCTCCCAATCACCCAGCATCCCTCATTACAGGCAGTGAGTATCATCCCTCATTACAGTCAATGAGTGTCATCCCTCCATTACAGCCAGTGAGGGGCATCACTCCAATAGAGCCAGTGAGAGGCATCCCTCATTGTTATAGCCAGTGAGGGCTATCCCCCCCTCCACCCCAGAAAACTGGACAGACAGACAGACAGACAGATGGACACATCCCCACCCCACCTCTTCCTCTCTTTCATTGGTGGTCAAGCAGGGGATCAGAGAGCACAAACCAGCTTTCTGGCTTCCTTCCAGAGCACCATTTGTTGTTGTAGCTCCGCCCCTGCACGAGATGACATGTCCTATGACAGGAGCGGCACCAGCTCATGCAGGGGGCGGAGCTACAAAGCCAACCAACAGTATGGTTCCTGTTTTTTAGTCCCACCCCAACACCCACTGGACCACCAATGAATGAGAAAAAAAGTGCAACAGCAAGCCCTTCTACAGAAGAAGTGTGAGCACTCGGCTGCAAACTTGGGGGTAGGAGCAGGCCACAACGGCGACAGCAGAAGTGGCGGAACGAGGGGAGCGGTGGAGGAGGAACTGTGACTGCGGGAACGATGACAGCGGCAAGACATGTCATAGGGGTGCAGGACAAGGGGACAAATGACTGAAAGCGCAATTGTCCTGCAAAAGCCAGGATGGTTGGAAGGTATAGTAAGAACTTTGTGCTCCTGAGAGCCTACGCCCCCTATCTTCTTCAAAGCTCATCAGATTATGTGGAAGATCCTGTGCTGGTGTCTATAAAATGTTTCAAAAAAGCAAATGTATGAAATAATACTGGGGTGTCGTGTGTAGCTGGCCGTGGTGGGGCTCGCACTGGCGGGCGGTATTCATGTCTTCCCTTCTGTCTCTGTATTTTCGTATTGTACTGTGTACACCTCTGTAAATTTAATAAAAAGAGATTAAACAAAAAAAAAAAGCAAATGTATTTGAACGCTGTGAATAGTTGCTAGTAAATGCATATGACATTTATATAATATAAATGCAAATGTCTTTCTAGAAAAAAATCTTCGTGTACGTACTGTATATACATGGTGAAAATAAACTAATTCTGATAATAGATTATTGCCATATTTTTCACTATAGCCAGTCCAGGTCGTCCCAGAAGTAATGACAGTTGGGTAATCCACCGCTAGGTGACGCCTGACTGCAGGATCAAAAGCTGTCGCTCCTCCCGGCCTCCTATAAAACAGATGTCTCTCTATGATTCCCCAGTGTTCTTCCTGCAGTCTGCTGCATAAGGATCGTATGAATACTCTCTCCTGGATACTGCAGCTGAGCGGGGCCTCCTAGCCCGTCGGCCGCTGCATCCTTATTGCCACCGTTTCCGTGGACCCACTACTGCCTCCCAGCTTCGGCTGACCGGGACGGTGAAGGTAGGGTGAACGCCGGGGTCAGGCGTTGGCAGAGCTAGGCTCTGGGCCGCAGACCCTGCCTAAAGGGTAGCCGGCCATAGGCTGATGGTGAGCCTATTAAAGTGGGGGGGGGGGGAACCACTATATGCCCACCTGTTAACATAACTCAAATCACAATAATGGAGGCTTCTGGGGATAGTGAGCTTGGGACCCCATCTGGGCGGGTTAAGCTCTGCCCCATGTGCGGTGCTATCCCTCTGGGTGCACTCAGCATGGTTGTGTCATTTGCACCAGAAGTGTTATCTCGGAGCATGATCGGGCGGGCCCCTTGCCCGTTATTGGCTGCGGCCTCTCCAGGACTAGCTCCCCTCTCACTGGGGGCTGAGAGCAAGCGCGGGGGAAGCCAGTAGGGGGTTCCAATCTGATTGGCTTATCGGGTGGCCAGCCTTGAGAGACAGATCTCTCGTTCGGCTCCTAAGAAGGCCACAAGTAAGAGGCGGCATATTGAGCCGGTCTATTCTGATAATGATGGAGATGATGATGATCTTTTTGGAGGTGTTGATAGTGCCTGGTTCTTCCTCGGGTGAGGATACATGGCTCCCTGATGATATGGAGCGGTTGCTGACTGCGATCTTTGAGAGGCTGCACATTGTCCCTCCTAGAGTCTCTAAGAGGAAGCAGGGTGGATTGTTTCGGCCTGAGAGACAGAGTCTTTCCTGAGCAGGCCCTTTTTTTCTAACATGATTTTCAAGGAATGGGAAAGGCCTAACAAGTTACTGTCGGTGCCTAAGGGCCTGGATAGGCGGTATTCCTTTCCCGAGGAGCTGGTCCGGCTATGGTCCCGTCCTCCCGAGGTGGATGTCCCCGTGTGAGGTCTGTCCAACACTACTGTCATGCCTTCACCCGAAACTGCTTCCCTACGTGATCCAGCTGACAAGCACATGGATCAGTTGGTCTGTCATGCCTTCACCTTGCCGGCCAAGAAGGCACTCACTAGTATCCCCTTTGTGGGTCACAGGCGGTTTGGGGAGCGTCTGGACCTCCTGGTCAAGAACGGAAGACTCCCTCAGCGACGAAAGTCTGCGCGGCCCTTTGGGCGTTCATCTGCCTATCGCTCCTTCGAGGAGGAAGAGGCTCTTCATTTTCAGGTGCTCGCAGAGATTCCTGGTGACGAGGTAGGTCCCACGGCCAACCCAATCCCTCCTGGGGATCCAGGCCCAAGCCCCCTACCAAGGCATGAGGGGGCGCCCTCACCCATCAGGGTGGGGGGGCGGCTTCTGCTATTCGATCACGCCTGGAGACAGCGCGTCTCGGATCGGTGGATTCAGGAGGTGGCTTCCTCCGGTTACAAAATAGAGCTGGCAGTCTGGCCGCCCTCAAGATTTCTTCAGTCATGGATTTCAAAGAACCCATTGACGGCCGCAGTGAGCTTGCTTCGACCTGGCGACTTCTTGACCACGGTGGACATCAAGGATGCTTATCTGCACATCCCTATATTCCAGGGGCATCAGAAGTTCCTGAGGTTTGCGCGGGAGGATCAGCACTACTAGTTTGTGGGGTTGCCATTTGGGATATCCTCAGCCCCCCGTGTGTTTCACCAAGGTGCTGGCGGGCGTCAGGCTATCCTGAGTATCCAGGGCATTCGCGTGCTGCCTTATCTGGAAGATTTACTGATTGCGGCTCAGTCTCTTCTTCAGGCCGAGAGTGACACCCGGACCGTGTTGTCCACTCTCGAAGATTTAGGTTGGGTAGTCAATTATCCCAAGTCTTCAATCACTCCCTCGATGGTGGGGTCTTTTCTGGGCATGACATTGGACACCTCTCTGGCCAAGATACTCCTGCCACAGCAGAAGGTGGTGGGTCTTCAGACGCAGGTGCAGGCCTTGCTGTCTTGTCAGCAACCATCTGTCCGTCTGGGGATGAAATTGTGGGCCTAATGGTGTCATGCTTCGAGGCAGTGCCCTTTGCTCAGTTCCACTTGAGACCTCTTAAGTTGAATCTGTTGACCGGTTGGGATCGGACGCAGGAGTCACTGGAATGGGAGTTTTCACTGTCTCCCCCGGCCAGGCAGTCCCTTTTGTGGTGGCTGGACAGAAATCTGCTGGTAGGCAAGTCATTTCTGCCTCCACGGTGGGAGATTGTCACCACAGACGCCAGCCTGACCAGCTGGGGAGGCTATTGGCTGACTCCAGGGTCAGTGGGGGCCACAGGAGGCCCACTTACCTATAAATATCTTGGAGTTGAGAGCGATCCAGTGGTGCTTCTTCACTTGACTCCCCATCTAAGGGGTCGTGTGATTCAGGTTCGCTCGGACAATTAGACAGCGGTCTCCTACATAAATCACCGAGGCGGGACTCGGAGCAAGCGAGCCCTCGAGGAGGTGACCCAGATTCTGACTTGGACAGAAGAGAATGTTCCCTGCATCTCTGCAGTTTATATTCCTGGGATAGAGACCATGGAGGCAGACTCCCTGAGCAGGAGTGCCTCACGCCTGGGGGAATGGTCTCTCAGCAACAAGACTTTTCAAGCTCTTGTCTCCGCTGGGGTCAGCCGGGCGTGGACCTATTTGCGTCCAGACACAATCACAAGCTCCCGAGATTCGTCTCCCTGTCGAGAGATCCTCTGGCCTTTGACACAGACGCTCTGACAATTCCTTGGACGGAGTTCAGGCTCCTTTATGCGTTCCCTCCGTTTCCACTCCTGTGCCGAGTGCTGCGCAAGATAGCCCAGGAGGCGGTACCAACCATCCAAGTTGGTTCGCGGACATAATTCAGATGTCGGTCGTTCGCTACGTCTTGCCCGACGATCCAGGGCTTCTCACGCAGGGGTCGCTGCGGCACCCCAATTTACAGACACTGGCATGACGGCCTGGCTATTGAAACCTCAATCCTGACGGACAAGGGGCTGTCAGCCACGGTTGTTCAGACCATGATTCAGATGCGGAAGAAGTTTTCTTTCATGATATTTTACAGAGTTTGGCATGCCTACATTGCTTGGTGTGAATCCAGGAGCCTTTCTTGTCGCACTTTCCCTATCTCTATGATTTTGGAGTTTTTTACAACACGGCTTAGACTTCGTCTTCGTCTTAGACTTAGTCTCCAGCTGAGCACCCTCAAGGGCCAGGTCTCAGCCTTAGCCATATTCTTCCAGAGATCCATTGGCAATCATAGACTGATCAAGACCTTCTTCCAAGCGGTTACCCATGTATGCCCACTGCATAAGCCTGTATTACCAGTGTGGGACTTGAATCTGGTCCTTTCTGCTCTCCAGGGTCCCCCTTTGAGCCCTTGTGTGATGCTGCATTGTCTATTTTGCCCTAAAGTTGGTATTTTTGGTACCTATCACCTTGGTGCGTCGCGTGTCAGAGCTGGCCGCGATTGGTGTGAAGCCTCCTTACTTTGTACGGCATAGGGATAAGGTCGTGTTTCGCTTAAACCTGAATTTTTGCTTAAGGTTGTGTCTCCTTTTCACCTTAATGAGGAAATTGTCTTGCCTTCCTTGTGTTTAGCTCCGACTAACTCTAAAGAAAGGACCTTCCATTCCCTGGATGTGGTCAGAGCCATTTAGTACTCCTGGAAGTCGGATTGTCTTTTTGTCCTCTCCGAGGGGTCTAGGAAGGGCTTGCCTCCGGCCAAGTCCACTCTCAGTAAGTGGATCAGACAGGAGGTGGTGCAAACATATTCTGCCAATGGGAAGGAACCCCCTTTTTCGCGTTAAAGCTCATTCTACTAGAGCTATTGGTGCTTCCTAGGCTTTTCAGCACCAGGTGTCTGTTGAACAAGTTTGTAAGGCCGCCACTTGGTCTTCAGTTCATACCTTTACAAAGTTTTTACAAGGTTGATGTTAGTGCCTCAGCTGATGCTGTCTTTGTCCGAAAAGTGCTTCAGGCAGTAGTGAAATGAACTACATGCCGTTTCGCACTGGGGATCCCACCCTAATGGACACTGCTTTTGGATGTCCCAACTGTCATTACTTCTGGGACGACCTGGACTGGATATAGTGAAAAATACAATTCTGTGAAACTCACCTGTAGAATTGTTTCTGAATATATCCAGTCCAGGTCATCCCACCCCGCCCTTATTCATTATATCTGGATTGCCTGTTATGGTGATTACCATTTTTATATTGGACCGTTGTCCTTAGTTTGATGGAGAGAGTACATGCTGAAGCTATGTGAAGTAACATGGTTTCTTGGCCTCCCGGACTGTCTCTTTTCTTACTGCTGTTCAACTACTGGAAAATCATAGAGAGACACCTGTTTTATAGGAGGCCGGGAGGAGCGACAGCTTTTGATCCTGCAGTCAGGCACCACCTAGTGGTGGAATACCCAACTGTCATTAGTTCTGGGATGACCTGGACAGGATATATTCAAAAACAATTCTACAGGTGAGTTTCACAGAATTGTATTTTTTGCCCCATGCTATGTAAAAAAAGTGCTCATGGTGTATATACAGTATATATTATATTACATATATCTTATAGACCACCCATTATGCTGATGCAAAGGACACAGCACACTCCCACTTAAATCACAGGCTGGAAATGAAAAAGGTACAAATTGAAAACTTCCTATCTCTGTAATTCGGCTTCGATTTTAAAACCTGACGCAATTAGGAACATTGCCAAGTGTAGCCCTACACAATAGGGTAAACACTTAGCTATGCCTGATCAATGCCTTTAAAGTGGAACAAAGCCCACCAGTGGCTGAATCGGGATGCCCCGCTGTGTCAAACCCCCCAGAAAGCCTGTACACCTTCGCCTCTCCCTGTTCCAATGGCGCAAGCATGGCCCCTCGGCCAAAGAGAGCCGCCAGCTGAACTGACGTAATTCGGCAGCAGGCTCTCAATGTTTTCAATGAGGAGTGCGCGCTGCCGCATCCTCTGGATCCCCGGCGTCATGCATGTACTTGCACCGCAGCCATTCAGATAGGCTGGGACGGAAGCATGCACCCAACCCTCCTCCACCTAGCAATTCTCCCCTGGTGCTAAGGCAGGATGGGGGATTACAAAACAAAAAGCCTTACCTCATGCAACATCCATCGCTGTTCTCCTGGCATCTCGGGCCCTGAGGGCAGCTATCTTGGAGAAAAGAGCAACCACCCTGATTCACTTAATGGCCGTATTGTAAACTCTCTGTATGGTTGCTGCCTGTTCCCGGGTGACAGCTAGGGTTGCCACCTGACCGCTATTAATTTTTTGTACTTTACTGGCCTCTGGCCTGGTGGTGCCGGTATTTGTTGTTTTACTTGGAATTATAAATGCGATAAAAAAAATAAATGCACTGGTGGCCCTCACTGTTAGAGGTTAGCAGGGATGTGTCCGCCAGCGTGCTCGGGTCTGCTCAGCTTAGATGATTCTTGGACGAATGGGTGGGAGCGGATCTGAGCACGCAAATTGGATGAGAGGCCGTGCATGTGCCGTAGAACTGGGGAAAGGTGAGTTAGACTGGCCGACCTGGAGGGGTTTCACACAGTGGAGCATCCCCGATCGGGGTGCCCCATGGGGCAAGAACCAAAACCCAGGATAGTCAAAATCCTTTTGGTCCACTTTAAAGCCCCACCTAAAGATCTGGATGGTCTAGTTTCAAAACTATACATTAGCACAATGGGTTCCTGAAAACAAATGATCAAGTATACATATGCATCCCTGTGCTCTATATAACTAACCCAACAGTGACTGCCTACCGTAACAAAATAATAACACATAACGTGCACTATAGTAAATACAAACATAGGGCCTTATTTTTGAAGTGCTAAAGCCACTCACCGTCACTCAATAATACCGTCAATAATTTTGCTCTCTGCTACTGATACTGGAATTATGAAGCACAAATCATTGTGTGCGACATGACTCCCATTCAGCATCTAGCTTATCACCAGCGCCATTTAGTACGTCTACCCTGGCGCTATTTTCCCAGCTGCACCAAGTCCACTTTCGATGGAATTTTTGTACGTTTTTTTGTGTCAAATGGATGTGCCAAAGGTGCTGAGCTAATCTAGTTTTTTTCTAGTGTGTGTGTGTTTTATGGAAGCAGATTTCATTACCTGAAATCTGTTGCTATTGGCAGCTGTATGCCACATCTGTACACCAAGAAGAGAGAGTCCTGTACACATAGAATATTGGTGCGGTGAGGGAGCTCACTCAGCCTTACACATGCCCAGCAGCAGGTTTCTGTGCAGCTATCTGCAATCTGTTGCTATTGGCAATGTACACCTTGATGTATGTTGCCAGTAGCAACAGATGAAAACTGCTTTAAAGTGGCTCAAAACCCAGCTTGACCTGGGCCGATCAATTCCCTCCCCCCAGGCATCTAAAATCGGGATGCCCCCCTGCGTGAAACCCCTCAGGTCGCCCCACTCCAACGGCTCATGTGCGGGGCGCATCCCTGCTATTCCTCTATCAGGGCGTCAGCCATTTGTGAATGGTTGGCGCGGACATGCTCCCTGTTAGAGGGAAGCGCGGGATGCGTCCACCAGTGCGCTCGGAGACGCTAGACGCCGTCTTAGATGACGTGACGTCAGCGGCTCAGAGGGAGCTGATTGGACAAGCAGCCGCGCATGCGCCGTAGGACCGAGGAGAGGTGAGTTTCTTTGGGTGATCTGGGGGGTTTCACACAGCAGGGCACCCCTGATTGGGCAGCCTTTCTTCATAATCGGGCTCCTTATTTGATAATAACAAGAGCTATTAAACTGGACCTACACCCTGGATAAGAGATTATCTTGAAAGTTTCCCCCACCCTGTACATACAGATTGCTCACATTAAAAATCATCCTACCTGCAACTAGTGCGTATTCTGAGCATTTAAACATCTAAGATGGTGGCTCATAGAGCATCAGGCAGCCTGAGGACAGGCAGTGTCTTGTGACTATGCTGCTCTGCATTCTGGAATTGCTGTCCTTTTCCTGACCCCAACTCTGTTTCACCTCTGCAAAGCACAGCTATAACCCACCCCCCCTGCACTTTTCCCTGCTCTTCTCTTCTCAGTATGTGATGATTCTAAGCAAGATGGGGCGCCCTTATCCTAGACTCCTGAGCAGATTTGCAGCCCAGTAGAGGAAATAATAAAAAGTAAGCCACTAAAAACTTAAAATGTATTAATTTTAGATGTTGGGGAATAATTTTTTTAACGGTTTGGGCTTTTCATTAAACGATGCTTAAGGTCCGGTTTAAGGCCTTACCAAACACATTCATAGATACTACATTCAGAACATTCCACGACTACAGGCAGCAATGGCATAGGGGCCAAGGCGCAGATCTTGTGAATAGAGTGTTGCAGGTTTGATTCCTGACAGGGACATGGCTGAAGTGCTTGTGAGCAAGGCACCTAACCCCCCAACTGGCCCCTAGGCACTGTAATTGGGGAAGTCCACCGCTCCGTGCATGTGTGCATTCAATGTGGTGTTTGTCTCACTGCATTGATGGGTTAAGTCTGCAGCCCACGCATCCCAATCCCACCATAGAATACAAGGTAGGTTTTACAGGAGACTTGGGGGGGGGGGGGCGGGGGTCACAGCCAGGGGCAAGGAATCAGGTCAGTCTTATAGATTCCAGGGCTGTCTATGTTGGGTTTTGGTGGACCAAAACCCACGGTCGAAGGCCCAGGAATCTGCACAGGTGTGTTGCTTTTAACTGTCCCCCAACTGAACTTTAAAGACTGCAGCTCTGCTAGGTAAAAGTGAGTATCTCTCTAATGCACACCTTGGCACCTAGATGTGGAGAGTGTAGGTCTGCTTAAAGAGAAACTTCAGGGGCCCAGAATTGGGATGCCCTCCTGTGTGAAACCCCCTGGCTCCCAGTTCCACTCACCTGCTCCCGGAGCCCTTGCTGCATCTTGGCACCAGGGCCGCACCCACTCTAACCTCTAGCCGCGTTCGCACGTGCATCAGGCCTTTCTGAATGGGTTGAGCGGGCACCCCACAGCTAGAAGCTGAGCGGAGGATGTGCCCGGTGGCTGTGGTAACGATGGGAAGTAGGGCGATTTGGGAGGATACACAAAGTAGGGATGCCCCCCCTTGGGAGGATACACAAAGTAGGGATGCCCCCCCCTTGAGAGAAACAATGCACAGAAATGCAAAATTCCTGTGTGTTGTTTTTCTTTAAAGTGGACCAAAACACAGGATTTTGACTATCCGATCGAGGGTTCCCCACTGTGTGAAACCCCCCAGGTAGCTGAAACCAACTTACCTCTTCCCGGTCCTATGGCGCATGCGCAGCCGCTCGCCCAATCGGCTTGCTCGAATGTGCTGACGTCGCATTGTCTAAGCCTTCGCCTAAGGCCAGCGGCTCAGAGCGCGGTGACGGCCGCATCCCCTGCTTCACTCACAAATGCCTGGCGCGGGCACACACCCTGCTAAAAGGATAGTGGGCACCACGGCACCGTTGGTTCGGGAAAGAGGATAAGTGTATGGGTGTATTTGAAATACTGAAAAATATATTCCAAGAGGCGGAGAAGAATTGCAGCATTTTATTCCTTCTAATAGGACCTTATTATCTTTTTCATTATGCATTGATTATGTAAAGAGCAGCATGATAGCCAGGCAACTGATATGGATTAAAAGGTAAATCTCTATTGTCAGCTTCTGTGTCTCTCTCACTGTCTGTGTATATTATTATTATTATTTTTTTATTATTGTTTATTTATATAGCGCGATCTTCTTCCGTACAAAGTAGTAATTACAGATAGGGTAGAAACATACAGTACATAGACTATTACAAATGCAGTGTTAAAGCGTTTATAATGAGTATTCTGAATACAAGATACAATAGGAGAGAGATTATTTTTTATGGGTGACCTGGGGGGTTTCACAAAGCAGGGCATCCCAATTCTTATTTTTAATCTTATTGATTCCTGGGCCGATCTCTGTGTAAAACCAATGTGTCGCCCCAAAACTCACCTCTTTCCTGGTCCCCTCTGCAATGTAAACATTTGGCAGCCGCATCCTCAGGCTGTGAGCGCTCTCCCGCCCCCAGCAATTCAGATAGGCCGGGAGAGCGTACGCTGCTGGGGATGCAAGCACTTGTGCTCCGCATGTAAACAGGGCCTTTTGCTGAGCATTACATATGCACCACAAATGGCTCTGATTGGATGACAGCCCGCACATGCACCATAGATCCAGGAAGAGGTGAGTTTTAGTGTGAAACCACCCAGGTTGCCCATACACTTAACATGTTTTCTGGTCCAATGGCGCATGCGTGAGCCATAGCCGAATCCCTGCTATCCCTCTAGCAGGATGCGTGCCCGCGCCAGGCATTTTTTATGGCTTAGACGATGTGACATCAGCGGCTCTGAGCACACTGACTGGCCGTGCAGCTGCCCATGCGCCATAGGATCGGGAAGAGGTGAGTTGGCATCGGCGATCTGGGGGGTTTCACACAGTGGGGCACCCCCGATCAGGGGAAAGGACCAAAACCCAGGATAATCAAAATCCGGGGTTTTGGCCCACTTTAAATACAACAAAAAGTTTCTAGCTGACATCCAGGAAAAGCTATCTGACAGGTCCCTATACAGTAAGTGGACTCATTAAATTCCAAAGGAAGGTTCTACTCTGCATGACTAAATGCAAAGGGTAAAAAGGCCCGTGTGTGCATTAGCTGGGCACATCTAGGGTCTATAGAGTTGATTTATGTTCTGGACAGTCAATAAAATCAGTGCACAATGATGATCTATGAGAGAGAAAATAAGAGTCCAGAAGACTATTTGTTCGCTGTATTTGAAAAGAAGATAAGTGAACTGAATTAAAGTGGCTCAAAACCCAGCTTGATCAGCCCGAAAAATCTGTAAGATTCCCACCCCTGGGGCATCCAATATCGGGATGCCCCGCTTTGTTCGTCTTGTTCACTCACCTTTGTTCCCACTTCAACGGCGCATGTGTGGGCTGCGGCAGCATCCACACTATCCCTCTACCAGGATGCGTGCCTGCCGCAGGCCTTTGTGAATGGCCGGTGCGGACACGCTCCCTGTTAGAGGGCAGCGGGGGATGAGGCCGCCAGCACGCTCGGAGCTGCTGGACGTGGTGTGGTGTCAGTGGCTCCGAGCAAACTGATTGGACGAGCGGGCGCACATGCGCCGTAGGACCAGGAAAAGGTGAGTTTCTTTGGGCGATCTAGGGGGGGTTTCACACAGCGGGGCAACCCGATCAGGGGAAAGGACCAAAACCCTGTATAGTCAAAATCCTGGGTTTTGGTCCACTTTAACCCTTGCAGAGAGAAACTGCAGCCCAGGCCGCCAATGAGGAAATGAAGCACTACAGATCAAGTGACGGCAGCAACATGGATACTTATTTGTCATACACTGATCATCATGATCGGGGCCATCATCACCCTGCAGCAACATGGACACTTATTTGTCATACACTGATCTCCCATGATCGGGGCCATCATCACCCTGCAGCACCATGGACACTTATTTGTCATACACTGATCTCCCATGATCGGGGCCATCATCACCCTGCAGCACCATGGACAGCTAACATCAAAGCAGACGCCACATAGCCACCCAGGATAAACACACAGCACACACACACACCAATCAGATCGCTCAATGTCAGGCCGGATCGCTCCGCTCACTCGTCTGCTGCCTCCTCTGTCACTTGTGTGATACTCGGGGAGGGCACTGCAATGAGCCGCCTCACCTCCAGGGGGCAGAGCTTTCTGAAGCTGACATATTCGCATGTAGTATTAGGCGGCCTGTGATGTCACCGGTTTTATCACACATACCAATTATGTGACATCGCCTTGGCGGACCCACCTGTGCTGCATTCACAGGGTCACCTGTGACATTCCATAATGGCTGAGTGGCCTGTGACATCCCATAATAGGCTGAGTGGCTATGACATTCCATAATGGCTGTGAGCCTGTGACATCCCATAATGGCTGTGAGCCTGTGTCATCCCATAGTAGCTGTGAGCCTGTGACCATCCCATAATAGGCTGAGTGGCTGTGACATCCCATAATGGCTGTGGGCCTGTGACATCCCATAATGGCTGTGAGCCTGTGACATCCCATAGTAGCTGTGGGCTGTGACATCCCATTATGGCTGTGGGCCTGTGACATCCCATAATGGCTGTGAGCCTGTGACCATCCCATAATGGCTGTGAACCTGTGACCATCCCATAATGGCTGTGGGCCTGTGACATCCCATAATGGCTGTGAGCCTGTGACCATCCCATTATGGCTGTGAGCCTGTGACATTCCATAATGGCTGTGAGCCTGTGACATTCCATAATGGCTGTGGGCCTGTGACATCCCATAATGGCTGTGGGCCATCATCACCCTGCAGCACCATGAACACTTATTTGTCATACACTGATCTCCCATGATCGGGGCCATCATCACCCTGCAGCACCATGGACAGCTAACATCAAAGCAGACGCCACATAGCCACCCAGGATGAACACACACACGTCGATCAGATCGCTCAATGTCAGGCCGGATCGCTCCGCTCACTCGTCTGCTGCCTCCTCTGTTACTTGTGTGATACTCGGGGAGGGCACTGCAATGAGCCGCCTCATCTCCAGGGGGCAGAGCATTCTGAAGCTGACCTATTCGCATGTAGTATTAGGCGGCCTGTGATGTCAGCGATTATGTGACATCGCCATGGCTGTGGGCCTATGACCATCCCATAGTAGCTGTGCGCCTGTGACATCCCATAGGCTGAGTGGCTGTGACATCCAATAATGGATGTGGGCCTGTGACATCCCATAGTAGCTGTGAGCCTGTGACATCCCATAATAGGCTGAGTGGCTGTGACATAGGTAGTGTGCTTCTGTATTGCTGACACTTGGTATCGCTCTTAGTCTGGCCCATCACCTGTGGCCGTTGCCCTCTGGGGCCCCGGTGGCACAAGGTGCTGGGCACACAAGCCATTCCACCGCGACAAGGTGGCGATACTGCGGAATGGGCCCGCCCTCCCACCCTTTCTTATAAAAAAACAAAAAAAAATATTCTAAGTATGTCACACACCCTACTTCAATCATTGATTATTACACTTGGGTAACTCCACCAGCAGGTGGCGACGTGCAGAGAAGTCATGAAAAACAAGCCCCTCCTGGTCTATACATTCCTGGCACCTCTCACTCATTCCCCAGTGTTTCTTCTCTGCAAGATGGCGACAAGACAGAAGAAAGAAGTCTCCTGCTTGCAGGTAGCCGGAGTAACACCCCGGCCCCCCTTTCTGGTCTATTTCTGCCCAGTCCTTTTTTGTTTGCCTAATAGATAACAACAGAAGCCTCCCAGCTTAGGCTGCTGGCTGGGTAATGGTAGATGGCACCTAATGGTGCCTAGGAGATTAGCTCCTCCGCTCGACCCCACAAGTGGGGCAACGCGGTTATCCGGCCTGGTGATCCGGATTTGGGATGCCCCGTCCCGCTGTCACCTTATTGGTGCTGTCCCTGTCCCCCGCTTGGTCCCTTTCTCCCTGCGCTAGAAAGAGGGGGGGGGGGGGCGCTATGTGATTACTAGTACTTGCTGAGTGTGATTGCTGTGTGTTTGTGCTTGATTGTATTTTTATTTTACTGACATGAGGTGGATTTTGGAGAGCCTCCCCACCTCAGGCGGTGGGCAGTTGTATGGTGCCTCCTGACTGAACTACTATTTCGTGCCTGGGTAGGTTCTGCCTTGATGGGGGGCGGGGTTTGGGTGGCGCGTTTTGTCACTTTTCCGCCCGCTCCCGTTTTGCACAGGTTTTTTGGTAAGGTGCGGAGGTGAGGCTGGGCGCCATGTGTGTGCGGTGCCCGCTGCCTCCACTTGTGTGGTGTTATGCGGCTGTCTGGCGGGGCCGCGGCCCGCGCTGCACTGTGTCCGGGAAGGGGGGCGGGGCCGGAGCGCTTCGCGCGCTTGTGACGGCCCTTCTTCTTCTTCTCTTCCTCGTTCATTCTCCCCCCCCCCCTATCTTGACGCAATCGCATACTGCGATGGGAGTACGCTGCCTTTTGCCGCCGTGGTGAGTTTATTCTTGTTGTGGGGCACATGTACGCTGTTGAATGAATTGGTAGCCGGCTGCACGGTCCAGCGGTTAGAGCATACGCTTATGGAGTTTGTTCCCCGACGGTGCTGGTTCGAATCCCACTCTGTTCTTATGTTTTTAATATGTATGCATTTAGTTGCCCGTTAGTTTTTGTTGTGCATAACTTTGCATTTTTTATTCCTGTGCTGCTGCATGTTTGATTGTCTATGGGCCATGGAGTGAATGTCTTCTTTTCCATAGCAGATCCTGGGTTCCCATACTGAAGGGGTCTCCCGGTTTTTAGATGCTTGGCTAGTTGGGGTACTGTCCCTTTATAATTACAAATCCCCCCACACGGGACATTTAAAAGGGGCATCCCGGGTCGCTTATGGCATAAATCCCTGGGTAATTGCGAATACCATAATTTCACCATTATGGAGGCTTCTAGTATAACGGAAACGGCCCTTGGGGCAATTCAGGCTATTTGGGGGTTGTGGGGCTCCTCTCCTAGGGGATGCTGTCATAATATGCATTCCATGTGTACGGTGGAATATTAAGCGCCAGTCCGGTACTCCGGCTTCTGGCTCCTCGCCGCCCGTGTCATCACCTACCCCTCCCCGCCTGTTCCGGACCCCATGTGACGTGGTCATGGGTGGGGATTCGCATTCCGAGGTGTGCGCCGGGTTGGCCAGCCTTGAGATAACGTTTTCCGCGGTGGTTGCTCAGAGGGCCACGGCTAAGCGGAAACACTTTCCCCCGCTCCGCAGGGTCACGATGTTGATGTGTTTGAGTCCTTGGACTGGGCCGATTGCCCCCCGGCTGAGGAGGGGGAGCTCTTTGAGGATTCGGATGGGCCTGATGTCCAGCAATTGCCCGGCGCTGCGGGTGACCAGGTTGCTGGGGTGGCCTTCGACACCCCTTAAATATTGGCTCAATTGTTGAGTCGGTTCCTACGCCTAAGGGTGAGTTAATTGACGTGGTCTAGCCACGCTTGGAATTCCCAGTCCACGAATTTTTGAGGATGTCATACTTAAGGAATGGGTGCAGCTTACCCATTTTGCTGGTGTTACGCCTAGTTGGGATAAAGAGTATCCTTTCCCGGCAGACTTGGTTAAGCGATGGTCTTCTTCCTGTGGTCGATGCTCCGGTTTGCACTCTCCTGACTGTACTACTATTTAGGATGGTGAGGATCGCCGGAGTGACCAGCTGGCTAGCCACGCCTTTGTCGGTTTTGGTTCGGTTTTGTGGCTGGTTTTTGTGCTTCGGCACTTTTGATGTTGGCTGCAAGGTCCTTTATCAGGGACTTGCCGTCGGGCCTTGATCCTGTTTGTGAAGAGTTTGTGGCTCTCAAGTGTTGTGAATCTTTTGTTCTTGCCGCTCAGGTTGATGCCACGATGATGTGTAGTAGGACCGCGGCCTTGTTGGATGGCTATCCGGCGGTTGGTGTGGCTGCGGTAATGGACTGCTGATTTTTATTTAAAAAAAAAAAAAAAAAAAAAAACATCATGACTCCTCCCTTTTAGGGTTTGTGACTCTTTGGTGAGTAATTGGATTCTGTTGCCAGAGGAGGTAAGTTGCCTCAGAGCAAGTGACTATGCCGTTCCTTTCGGGGGCGGCTTCTTTTAATCTCTCCTTTTGGGGAGCCAGAGCTGGCAGGGGCGCGGTCTTTCCCTGTCTTTAGGGGTGCCGGTTGGAACCAGGGTAGTGGCCGTCCCAGTCACTCCTGGGGCTCCAAGCCAACACCCGCTGCCAGGCCCGCTCAGCAGTGAGGGGGCGCCCTCATCCATGCGGGTGGGGGGACGGTTGCGACACCTCTCCCAGGTAAGGGACCAGGCGGTCTCGGTTAGATGGATTCGGGAGGTGATGTCGTCCGGTTACAAGCTGGAGTTCGAGTCCCGACCTCCTCCAAGGTTTTTCAGGTTTCATGTGCCCACGGATCCTTTGGCCACGCAGGGGCTCCTGGCGGCGGTAAGAAATCTTCTGGACATGGCAGTCATCTGCCCGGTTCTGTCCTTGGTTGTGGGCCTCGGGTATTATTCGAATCTCTTTACAGTGTCTAAGAAAGATGGATCGGTGCGTCCTATCCTGGATCTGAAGTTCCTCAACAGGTTTATACGTTCTTGGAAATTTCGCAGGGGAACTCTGCGCTCTGCCTTCACTTCTTTTCGGCAGGGGGACTTCATGACGTCCGTAGACATCAAGGCTGCCTGCCTTCATGTTCCTATCTTTCCGGCTCATCAGGCCTTATCTCGGCTCCAAAGGTGTTCACCAAGGTGCTGGCCGTAGTGTTGGCCCTTCTCAGGGCTCAGGGGATTCGCATCGTGCCTTATCTGGATGACCTTCTCATCATGGCTCCTTTCTTCGGTCAATCGGAGACGGACACCAGGTCAGTGGTGTCCTCTCTGGAGAGAGACGGCTGGGTGATCGACTATCCCAAGTCCTCCCTCGCTCCGGCCAGGGTGGTGTCCTTCCTGGGGATGTCCTTGGATTTTTGTCAACACAAAGTGTTTCTGTCTCAGCCCACGGTTCTCTCGATTCAGGAATTGGCGCAGTTTCTTATATCCAGTCCTTGCCTGTCCGTCCGGTTGGGGATGAGACTGGTGGGGTTGATGGTAGCCTCCTTCGAGGCGGTGCCCTTTGCTCATTTTCGCACAAGGACGCTTCAGCTTCATCTTTTGGCGTCTTGGGATCGGCGACCGCGGTCGTTGGATCGGTCCTTCCGGATGTCCCCTCGGGTTCGGCAGTCTCTTCTGTGGTGGATGGTCTCGGACAATCTTCTGAAGGGTAGGTCATTTCTGACCCCGCTTTGGGAAACTGTCACCACGGACGCCAGTTTGTCAGGATGGGGAGTTTTCTGGAAGGATCTTCGGTTCCGGGGGCGGTGGGGCCTTCAGGAAGCCCACTTGCCCATCATTGTTCTGGAGTTGAGAGCCATCAGGTTGGTTCTGTCTCACTTGACGCAGCATTTACAGGACCTGCCGGTTCAGGTTCGGTCGGACAATCGGACGGCGGTTGCTTACATCAATCACCAAGGAGGGACTCGCAGTCTGGGTGCTCACAGAGAGGTGTTTCTGATTCTAGTTTGGGCAGAGACTCATGTCCCTTGCATTTCGGCAGTGTACATTCCAGGAGTGGAAAACACGGAGGCGGACTTTCTGAGCCGGTGTTCGTCTCGCCGGGGGGAATGGTCTCTCCATCCTCGGGAGTTTCGGTCGATTTGTCTCCGGTGGGGGACGCCGGAGGTGGATCTGTTTGCCTCTCGTCACAATCACAAGCTTCCGACATTCGTGTCGCTGTCTCAGGATTCTCTGGCTCTGGCGGCGGATGCCATGTCCCTGAGCTGGAGGGACCTGGGGTTTCTTTATCTGTTTCCTCCGATTCCCATGCTAGGCAGGGTGCTGCGAAAGTTGGTTCTGGAAGGAGTTCCCGCCGTTCTCGTGGCCCCAAGGTGGCCAAGGCGGGTGCGTTTTGCAGACATCGTTCGTCTGGCGGTGGATCAGTTCGATCTGCCTCTTCGGCCGGATCTTCTCACTCAGGGCCAACTGTGTTACCCCAGTTTACCAACGCTGGCTTTGACGGCTTGGCTGCTGAGACCTCCATCTTAAAGGAGGAGGGTCTTTCGGATTCGGTCATTCGGACTCTTATTAGTGCCAGGAAGAGATCTTCTTCTTCCATCTATTATAGGTCTTGGAGATCTTATATTGATTGGTGTGAGGCTAGGTCTTTGCCTTGCCGGGTCTTTTCTATTTCTAGGATTTTGGAATTTCTTCAATCAGGGCTGGACTCCGGTCTTCAGCTGAGTACTTTGAAGGGGCAGGTTTCTGCTTTGTCTATTTTTTTTTTCAGAGGTCTTTTGCTAGCCATTCTTTGGTCAAGACTTTTTTCCAGGGGGTTTCGCATCTGCGGCCTCCTAGGAAGCCGTTGCTCCCTGTTTGGGATTTGAATTTGGTTCTCTCTGCTCTTCAGGCTCCTCCTTTTGAGCCTTTGCGGGATATTGCTCTGTCCTCTCTGACTCAGAAGGTTGCCTTTCTGGTGGCCATCACTTCGGTTCGGCGTGTTTCGGAGTTGGCAGCTTTGTCCATTCAGGCTCCTTATTTTGAGGAACATCAGGACAAAGTGGTTTTTCACTTCAAGTCAGACTTTCTCCCTAAAGTGGTCTCTGCTTTTCATCTTAACCAGGACATTGTTCTTCCTTCTTTGTGTCCTAAGCCTAAGAATGTCAAGGAGAGTGCGTTGCACTGCTTGGATGTTGTACGTTGTGTCAGGTACTATCTACGTACTACGTCTTCCTTTCGTAAGACTGATGCCTTTTTCGTTGTGCCCTGTGGGCCTAGGAAGGGCTTGGCTCCGGCTAAATCTTCCATTAGCAAATGGATTCGTCAGGCGATTGTTGGAGCCTATTCTGCTAAGGGGAAGGATACCCCTTTTCGTGTTACTGCTCATTCTACTCGTGCGGTTGGTGTGTCCTGGGCTTTTCAGCACCAGGCTTCTGTTGAACAAGTTTGTAAGGCTGCGACTTGGTCTTCGGTTCACACTTTTTCTAAGTTTTATAAGGTTGATGTGCGGGCCTCAGCGGATGCTGTTTTTGGCCGCAAGGTTCTGCAGGCTGCAGTGGTTTGAGTTTCTGCGTTATTGCCTGGATGGATACCCGCCCTTTTTTCTGGACACTGCTGTTGGATGTCCCAAGTGTAATAATCAATGATTGAAGTGGGGTGTGTGACATACTTAGAATAATACCATTTTGTGAATACTCACCTGTAAAATGGGTATTATAAGTATGTCACACACCCCACTTCACCCGCCCTTTTTGGTATCCCGGATTCTTTATAGGGTGAAGTTTTCATTTACAGTTTGAGGGTTTTTTTCCTGGTACCTTGTCTTTACTGCTGTTTGAATACTGGGGAATGAGTGAGAGGTGCCAGGAATGTATAGACCAGGAGGGGCTTGTTTTTCATGACTTCTCTGCACGTCGCCACCTGCTGGTGGAGTTACCCAAGTGTAATAATCAATGATTGAAGTGGGGTGTGTGACATACTTATAATACCCATTTTACAGGTGAGTATTCACAAAATGGTATTTTTTTTTGTTCTTTTATAAGAAAGTGTTGCTGTTTTTGCCTGCATGCTGCCCCGGGGTCGTCACCTGGAACCGCTGAGCCAGGACCCCCGCCACTGTGTTAGCTGCCTCCTGGGTCGGCACCCGCTGAAGTGTTTGCCAGGGCCCCCATTTAAGGGGTCGGCAATCCTCCGGCAGGGCCAGGGCCCCCGAATGGTTGTTATATGGGGTCGGCACCCGCTGAAGTGTTTGCCAGGGCCCCCATTTAAGGGGTCGGCAATCCTCCCGCAGGGCCAGGGCCCCCATTAGGCTGCTTTACTGTGGCGAGGTCGGCATCTGCTTGTCGCTGGGATAGGACCCCCGACGGGCTGCTGGGCTGCTTAGTCCTACTCGAAGGGAGGAGGAGCAGGGCGGGTGAACCATGGGATACAGATACAGCAGTTCTGCACCTCTAATATCCAGAGTCCTCCACCGTCCTCATCCTCCGTCCGATAGTAAGGACATCCATACACCACCCTTATGCAGAACAAGCAACGTGTGATGCGGACAATGTGCCGCCAGATCCTGCGAGCTGTGCATTTGCCAAAGCAACTCATGTTTGCCTCTTGACTCTTGCTCTGCTCTCACGATCTGTGAGCTGGAGCCGCCGAGCGCCGCTATTTATAGGTCCAGCCATGTGACCTTGGGTAACCAATCACATTTCTAGAAAATTCTGTCCTAAGTTGAAGTGACGTTATTGGCCTGGGGTGGGAGGAAAGACAGCGGGTCTGCTGGGGCGGGAGGAAAGACAGAATGTCACAGAATGTGGGGTGAGGCTGGGGCGGGAGGAAAGACAGCGGGTCTGCTGGGGCGGGAGGAAAGACAGAATGTCGGGTGAGGCGGGGACAGGAGGAAAGACAGAATGTCGGGTGAGGCGGGGCGGGAGGAAAGACAGAATTTTGGGTGAGGCGGGAGGAAAGACAGCGGGTCTGCTGGGGCGGGGGGGAAAGACAGAATGTCGGGTGAGGCGGGAGGAAAGACAGAATGTCGGGTGAGGCGGGAGGAAAGACAGCGGGTCTGCTGGGGCTGGAGGAAAGACAGAATGTCAGGTGAGGCGGGAGGAAAGACAGAATGTCAGGTGAGGCGGGAGGAAAGACAGAATGTCGGGTGAGGCAGGGACGGGAGGAAAGACGGCGGGTCTGCTGGGGCAGGAGGAAAGACAAAATGGCGGGGCGGGAGGAAAGACAGAATGTCGGGTGAGGCGGGGCGGGAGGAAAGACAGAATTTCGGGTGAGGCGGGAGGAAAGACAGCGGGTCTGCTGGGGCGGGGGGGAAAGACAGAATGTCGAGTGAGGCAGGGACGGGAGGGTCTGCTGGGGCGGGAGGAAAGACAGAATGTCTGGTGAGGCGGGAGGAAAGACAGAATGTCGGGTGAGGCTGGGGCGGGAGGAAAGACAGCGGGTCTGCTGGGGCGGGAGGAAAGACAGAATGTCGGGTGAGGCGGGGCGGGAGGAAAGACAGAATGTCGGGTGAGGCAGGGACGGGAGGAAAGACGGCGGGTCTGCTGGGGCAGGAGGAAAGACAAAATGGCGGGGCGGGAGGAAAGACAGAATGTCGGGTGAGGCGGGGGCGGGAGGAAAGACAGCGAGGGGGCGGACGGCAGAGCGGGAAAGAATCCAGCGTTTGTGAGAAGGAAAGACAGAGCAGGGTGACATAAAGGAGCAGCCGGCTCAGATGCCTGCTTCGATCGCAGGAGGCTGACCCGCGCTCATTAAAGTGGACCAAAACCCAGTTTCCCTTCGAGTGTTCCAGAGTCAAATATGGCCGCTGTGTTTTTTGAGGAATGGTGACAAAATGCGGCGCTTAATGGTAAATGTAGTATTAGGCGGCCTGTGATGTCACCGGTTTTATCACACATACCAATTATGTGACATTGCCTTGGCGGCCCCGCCCGTGCTGCATTCACAGGGTCACCTGTGATATCCCAGAGTAGCTGTGAGCCTGTGACATCCCATAATGGCTGTGAGCCTGTGACATCACACCCGTTAGGTATCGTGAGTTATAATCACGATTATAATATTATCGATCGCAGGAGGTTGAGTGGCGCTCATTAAAGTGGACCAAAACCCAGCTGGATATGCATTCCCGGGCCGATCCATCCCATCCAAAACCGGGATGCCCCGCTGTGTGAAACCCCCCAGGACGCCCACTACACTTACCTTAATCCCGGTCCAATGGCGCATGCACAGGCCGCGGTCGCATCTTGTGCTCCTCTTTAGCAGAGCACTCCGTGCTAGAGGGAAGCGCGAGATGCGACCACCAGCGCTCTCGGAGCCGCTGAGCTAAGGCGTGCATAGCTCAGCGGCTCCGAGCGCGCTGATTGGACGAGCAGCTGTGCATGCGCCGTAGGACTGCGGTGAGGTGAGTTGATCTGGGCGATCTGGGGGGGTTTTACCTCCGATCCGGGTGCCCCAGGGGAGCAGACCAAAACCCAGGATAGTCAAAATCCTCGGTTTTGTTCCACTTTAAGCAACCAGTGAAAGAAGGTAATGGCTGTTGATAATGATGGGGGGGGGGGGGGCAAACTGAATGTGAGAAGAAAGAGGCAAAAATGTAGTTATTGGGGGTGGTTGCAGGGGTTTGGGATGCCCAGGGATACGTTTAAAGTGGAACAAAACCCACCAGCGGCTGGCCTTGAATCTAAAAGATTCCAGGGCTGGCTGCTGGCTTTTCCCTGAGGCATCTTGAATCGGGATGCCCCCACTGTGTGAACTCCCCTCCCCCAGGGCACCTGTAAAAGCTCACCTTTCCCAGCTCCCAATCTCTTTTCCCAGCCATGCCCAATGCATCTCTCTTTTCCCAGCTTTGTCCCATCTCTCTTTTCCCAGCTCTGCCCCATCCCATCTCTCTTTTCCCAGCTCTGCCCCATCCCATCTCTCTTTTCCCAGCTCTGCCTCATCCCATCTCTCTATTCTAAGTATGTCACACACCCCGCTTCAAGATATTCATTACCTGTGGGTAGTATGGTCCTGTAGAGGGCTTCTGCAGAGATGATTGGAGGAAAGAAAGCCCCTCCCAGTCCATAAGTACCTGGGACCTCCCACTCATTACCCAGTCTTCATCTCTGCAGATGGCGAGCAAGCAGCAGATGATATCTCCTCCTTGCACAGGGGGACTTTAAGGTAGCCGGGTCTACTCCCGGCCTATATATATTTTTATTTCCGTTCAGACTCTTTATTCCCTTTATTAATATATAGCTATTTAAATGCCTCCCAGTCTTGACTGCTGTCCGAGCGAGGGTATAACAGCACCTCAGGTGCTCAGGAGCTATGCTCCACCGCGAGACCCTATAAAGAGGGTAGGCGGTTATACCGGGTTGGTGACTCCGGTTTGGGATGCCCTGTCCAAGAGTTTAATTTTCCCCTTAAATGGCCTATTCCCCTTTTTTAGTTGTGTGGAGGCCTCTTATTCAGCTTCTGGTGTTTTTCTATGGGGGTGCCTGGAAAATAGATTTATTTGAAATGTTTGTTTCAAATGTTTACTTTTCTGGTATGAATAGTTATAATGTAAACTTGTTGCAATCTTTTTTTCTGACAGACACTGGATTTTTACCTCAGAGCTGAGGGGAGGATTTCTCCCCTCACGCTCTTCAGTGAGGGGGCGGGGCCGGGCTTTCGGTATGAGGCCGCAGCCCGCGCCCTTTAGGAGTTTGGAGCTGGTAGCGTGACCGAGCGGGGAGCAGCTCCGCTTGTTATGCGGGCTGCTACCGGCTCTATTATGCGCCCGGTGCCGCGGCTGCCTGCAGCACCGGTGCGCGAGTGTTAATGGAGGGGAGCTTCCCCTCACGTCTGACAGACACTGTGCTGGGTTTTTTTCCTCAGAGCTGAGACAGGTGCTGGATTTTACCTTCAGCTTATTCAGCTTCTGGTGTTTTTCTATGGGGGCGCCTGGAAAATAGATTTATTTGAAATGTTTGTTTAAAATGTTTACTTTTCTGGTATGAATAGTTATAATGTAAACTTGTTGCAATCTTTTTTGCTGACAGACACTGGATTTTACCTCAGAGCTGAGGGGAGGATTTCTCCCCTCACGCTCTTCAGTGAGGGGGCGGGGCCGGGCCTTCGGTATGAGGCCGCAGCCCGCACCCTTTAGGAGTTTGGAGCTGCTGGGCGGAGCCTTTCAGCGCGCGATCCACGCTGGCCACACCCCCTGCTGCGTCTCCCGCTCTGATCTGTGTTACCTCAGGCAGAGGACACAGTGTATTGGCGCCCAAAGACTCAGTGAGTGGCCCTGCGGCCGTTGCTTATCTGTACATATTTGCATATATATATGTATATATATAGGTATAATAGATATAGGTTTATATAGGGAGAACCTCTTACTGTCTTTTTCTATGTTTTTCAGGCTAAACTGCCAGGAATTTTTTCAGGTTTCTCCTGGTCCTAGAGTACCTGGGTACTTTTGCTATTCATTACAAAACCTCCCACTTGGACAATATAAGGGCATCCCGGGTTGCTTAATAGCGTAATCCCCTCACTCATAGCGACTATTCAAGTTCACCTTATGGAGGCATCCCAAGATTCCGGGCTCCCCTCGGGACAATCCCGGAAGTGTATGGGTTGTTGGGTATCCCTAACAGGGGATGATTTTTTCCTATGTATATCATGTGCACAGCAGACTATTACACGGCAGTCCGGTCCCCAGGCATCTGGGTCAGCGCAGCCGGCTTCATCCTCTCCCCCTCCCACTTTGACCCGTGCCCCGTGTGAGATTGCCACGGGGGGGGGGGGGGCAGTCGCAATCTGATGTGTGTGCCAGGTTGGCCAGTATTGAAAAATTCATTTCCTCCACGGTTGCCAAGAAAGCACCGGCTAAGAGGAAGCATTTATCACCGGTTAATCATTTTGAATATGATGATGACGAGGACGGCCTGGATTGGTCAGATTAGTCCCCTCTAGAAGAAGGGGAATTATTTGAGGATTCAGATATTTCTGATGATCAGCAATTTGTTGGTGCTGATTCCGATCGGAGCTCAGGGACTTCCTTGGATACTCCTAATGTTCTGACTCAGATGTTTGAGGTGCTTGCTATCTCGCCTCCGGCGGAGGTTCCTCAACAGCAAGGGGAGTTTTATGACGAATCCAAGCCGCGGTTGGAATTCCCTAATCAAAAGCATTTTGATAATATTATTTCTAAGGAATGGGAAAGGCCTGCCCGGCTCCCATTCCCCAAAGTTGGGATAAGAGGTATCCTTTTCCAGTGGATACGGTTAAGCGCTGGGCGTCTCCCCCCGAGGTGGACGCCCCTATTTTGGGGTTATCCAACTCAGCCGTATTGAACAACCCTGATTGTTCCTCTCTTAAGGATGGTGAGGATAAACGCATTGACCAGATGGCTTGTCATGGTTTTGCCAGTATTGGGGCAGCAATTTGTGCCTCATCGCTGTTGGCGGTGGCTACGAGAAAGGTGGTCAGGCACTTGTTATCCTCCTCCGGTTTGAATCCGGACAGTGAGGAATTTCGTGAACTAAAACAATGTGAGGGTTTTTTGTCCTTCATGGTGGCCGCTTTGGATGATTCCTTGATGATGAGTAGTAGAGCCTCTGCTCTAATGGTTACTATCAGGCGTTCAATTTGGTTACGCCAGTGGGCGGCTGACTTTGGGTCAAAAAAGTCACTAACAGCTCTTCCCTTCGTTGGGTTACGGCTCTTTGGAGACAAGCTGGATGCCGTGGCCAAGGGGGGCAAACTACCTCAACGCAAGGAGCAACGTCGCCCCTTTCGAGGAGCGTCTTCCTTCACTCCTTCCTTTCGGGGATCTAGAGCAGGAAGAGGTTTCACCTTCCCGGAAATTCCTGGAATAGGGGCAGAGGACGTGCCCGTTCAGGATACAGTTGGGGCTCAAAACCCAAACCCGTGGCCAAGCCCGCTCAACAATGAGGGGGCGCCCTCACCCGTGCGGGTGGGGGGACGGCTACAGCACTTCTCCCAGGTCTGGAACCGAGAGGTCTCGGACAGGTGGATCAGGGAAGTGGTGTCTTCCGGCTACAAGCTGGAGTTCGAGTCCTACCCTCCCCCGGGTTTCCTCAGGTCTCGGGTGTCCCCGGAGGCACTGGCTGCGCAGCAGCTCCGGGCGGCAGTATCGAGTCTTCTGGAAAAGGCAGTCACTTGCCCAGTTCCCTCATTAGACCGGGGTCGGGGTTTTTACTCAAATCTGTTCACGGTCCCCAAAAAGGATGGCTCCGTCCGGCCCATACTGGACCTAAAGATTCTCAACAAGTTTGTCAGACTGCGAAGGTTTCGCATGGAAACGTTGCGCTCGGCTATTCATTCTCTTCGTCAGGGGGACTTCATGACGTCCATAGACATTCAGGACGCTTACCTCCATGTTCCCATTTTTCCCGCACACCAGAGGTTTCTGAGGTTCGCGGTGGAGGATCGGCACTTTCAGTTTGTAGCTCTTCCCTTCGGTCTCACCACAGCTCCAAGAGTTTTCACCAAGGTGCTTGCTGGGGTGATGGCTCTCCTCAGAGCGCAGGGGATTCGCATTGTGCCATATCTGGACGATCTCCTCATCATGGCACCGTCATTTAGCCAGGCAGAATTGGACACCAGGACGGTAATATCCACTCTGGAGAGGTTCGGCTGGGTGATCAACTACCCCAAGTCCTCCCTACACCCGTCCAGGACAGTATCCTTTCTGGGAATGTCTCTGGATACAGATCTGGCCAGAGTTTTCCTTCCTCAGTCCAAGGTTCTTCTGATTCAGGAGTTGGTTCGGTCGCTCATGTCCATGCCTCGACCGTCCATCCGTCTAGGGATGAGACTGGTGGGTTTGATGGTGGCCTCATTCGAGACGGTTCCCTTTGCTCAGTTTCACACAAGGACACTTCAGCTCCATCTGTTATCGGTCTGGAACAGGTCTCCTCAGTCGCTGGATCATCTTTTTCAGATGTCTCCCCGGGTTCGCCGCTCGCTTCGGTGGTGGCTGAACTCAACCAACCTACTGAGGGGCAGATCCTTTCGGACTCCTCAGTGGGAGATAGTCACTACGGATGCCAGCCTCTCAGGATGGGGGGGCTTTTGGAAGGATCTGCAAGTTCAGGGTTTGTGGAGTCCCCTGGAAGCTCACGAGTCTATCAATGTTCTGGAATTGAGGGCCATCAGGTTGGTTCTTTGTCATTTGACTCATCAACTGCGAGACTTGCCGGTCCAGGTCAGGTCGGACAATCGGACGGCGGTGGCCTACATCAATCACCAGGGAGGAACCCGCAGCAGGAATGCCCTCAAGGAAGTGTCTCTGATCCTGGACTGGGCAGAGAGACATGTCCCGTGTATCTCAGCAGTTTACATCCCAGGTGTGGAGAACACGGAGGCGGACTCTCTGAGCAGGATGTCAGCCCGCAAGGGGGAATGGTCTTTCAATCCCAGGGTCTTTCACTCAATTTGTCTCAGGTGGGGGTCACCGGCGGTGGACCTATTTGCCTCCCGTCACAATCACAAACTTCCGGCTTTTGTGTCTCTGGCGAAGGACCCACTGGCTCTCGCGACGGACGCCATGTCCCTGAACTGGAGGGATCTGGGGTTTCTGTACCTGTTCCCTCCATTTCCCATGGTGGCCAGAGTAGTGCGCAAGCTTGCTCTGGAGAGAGCAACAGCAATTCTGGTAGCTCCAAGGTGGCCAAGACAGGTCTGGTTCGCAGACGTGGTAAGGTTGGCAGAAGATCAGTTCGTTCTGCCCCTGCTGCCAGATCTGCTCACACAGGGTCATCTTCGTTACCCCAATTTACCAACGCTGGCTTTGACGGCGTGGCTGCTGAAACCTCCATCTTGAAGGAGGAAGGTCTTTCTGACGCTGTTATTCAGACTCTCATTCGTGCTAGAAAGAAGTCTTCTTCATCCGTGTACTATAGGACTTGGAGGTCTTATATTGATTGGTGTGAGGCTAGGGCCTTCCCTTGTAGGGAATTCTCTGTTTCTAGAATTTTGGAGTTCTTGCAACATGGTCTGGACTTAGGGCTCCAACTCAGTACTCTGAAGGGGCAGGTGTCTGCCCTGGCGGTATTTTTCCAAAAGTCTTTTGCACTACATCCTTTGGTTAAGACCTTTTTCCAGGGGGTTACGCATGTGCGGCCTTCTAGGAAGCCTTTGATTCCGGTTTGGGATTTGAATTTGGTTCTTTCTGAGCTACAGGGTCCCCCCTTTGAGCCCTTGCATGATAGTCCTTTGTCTTCCCTTACGCAGAAGGTGGCATTTTTGGTAGCTATCACTTCAGTTAGACGTGTTTCTGAGTTGGCGGCTCTGTCTATTCAAGCTCCATATTTTGAAAGACATCAGGATAAAGTGGTTTTCCGTTTTAAGACGGACTTTCTTCCTAAGGTGGTTTCGTCCTTTCATTTAAATCAGGATATTGTTCTGCCCTCTCTCTGTCCTAACCCCAGCAATGACAAGGAGAGGGTCCTGCATTCTTTGGATGTGGTTCGTGTTGTGAAGTATTATTTGGTGGTAACGTCTGCCTTTCGCAAGACTGATGCATTCTTCGTGGTGCCTTTTGGGCCCAAGAAGGGTCTAGCACCCACAAAGTCTACCATCAGCAGATGGATCCGTCAGGCCATTGTAGGGGCCTATTCTGCTAAGGGGAGAGATCCTCCCTTTCGTGTTACTGCTCATTCTACTCGTGCGGTTGGGGCCTCCTGGGCTTTTCAGCATCAGGCCTCTGTTGAGCAAGTTTGCAAGGCCGCTACCTGCACCAAGGGTAAGTTGCTGATTGTTTTCCCCCCAATGCCCAATAGATATAATGCTCGAGGGGGGACCAGCAGCCTTTTTTTAGTTATACTTCTAGATGATATAGCCCCCTGGTGCGCTGATTTTAACCTACCCTCCAATTCCGGACCTTAATCTTGAGGCAGACTGCTACGAGCAGACCTCTACAAAAAGTTCTTGGATACCCCTGGTTTAGTTGCATGGCTAGATCCACAGACCCATGTCGCATGCAAAGTCTCTTGTCCAATTAGAACTCACAATGATGCTTATTCATGTCCAACAATGAGTTCTGAATGGAAACAAATGGCAATCCTGCTGTTAGCCATTTGGATACACTGATAGGGGTGCGCGCATCAGTGGAGTCCTGGGGATTGCTTCCCAAAGGGAGAATATGGGTTTTAGGGGCATGCTGTAACCCTGTCCTGGAGTCTTTTAGACTTAAGAGCTGGGTTATTAGGGTTGTGGTTCACTTTAAAGCACACCAAAATCTGATATTTTAGCTATCCTGGGTCATTGTCTCTGATTAGGTTTGCTCTGCTGCGTGAAAACCCCAAGTTAGCTGGTTATTTTACCTTGCCTGCGATCCCACAATGCATGCAAAGGCCTGCCACGCATCCCCTGCTCATGCAGAATGTCTGCAGTCATGAACAGTCAGGGCAGACTTAGTAATGGATGCTGTTGGGGGTGTGCCAAAGATGGTGATGTGTTTTTATGCTAACCTGGAACGCACATGCTCTGTGGGATTGTAGAAAAGGTATGATTACTGGCAAGCCCAGAGGTTAGAGATGGGTGACCCTGAACTGCAAAACGCTCAATATTTGTTCTTAATTTTCACTCTATATTAGTAGAGCTTCTGTAATATAGCAGCCCAAACCCCCTCCCCCCGTACCTGCTGGGTGACACTGTGTAAAAAGTTGATGTTGGCTATGGGTGCTGCTGCAACAGTAGTGGGCTTGGAGGAAGATGGGAACCACTGCAAAGTTTGTGTTAGAAATCTGTTTGGTGCATGCGCTTGGGGATGCCACGCACAACAGGGCTCAGGGAAATGGTCATGGAGAGGGCTAGGTACTCCGTCGTCTCCAGGATGATGGGCACTTCAGCCACTGAGGATGAGGGTGAATCCTTCTCTGGGCTAGTCAAGAAACTCAGGCTGAGACGGAATCAAGTTCCAAACAGAGGGATGCCCCTTTTTTAGGCAACAACATACACAAAAGCCATCACTTCATAAAAAAATCTTTCCACTCTGTCACTTACCCACAGCTTTGCTGGGCAGGGCACCCTCTTGCTCTAGGGTGCCCAGCTTCTCCTGGCTGCTCTCTGCATATGTTCAGCACTCCAGGGCCCACTTCCCATGCCCGGGTATCAGTTCTCATCACCTCCTAGTACTTGTCTGGACTAGACCAGCTGGGCTCCCCTCCCAACCCCTCTTAGAAGGCCCCCCCTCACTTCTCACTCAACCCCAGGCCAGGAATTCCCACCTCTTGCATGCGGCTTCCTGGCATCTGCACAGCTCCAAAATATGATACAGGCTGTCACATAACAGCCTGTAATATTGGCTTGGTGGGATAGTAGCACGCATGGGTACCTGGCACCTCAGGCAAGAAATGTTAATGAGGGCCTTTTAGTCCTAGTTCCCCATGCAGTTGCCTTATTTTCCCTTCTAACTAGGGCTTATTTTTGGGCTTATATTTAAAGAGGGCTTATGCTTAAAGCATCCTTAAAAATCCTGAAAAACTATGCTTGGGCTTTTTTTCAAAGTAGGTATTTTTTCCAGGGAAAAGGGGTTTTTATATGGACTTAAAGTGGACCAAAACCCAGGCTTTTGACTACCCTGGATTTTGGTCCTTTCCCCCAGTGCACCCCCGCTGCGTGAAAACGACCCCAAGATCGCCTAAACAAACTCACCTCTTCCCATTCCTACGGCGCATGCACAGCTGCTCGTCCAATCAGCGCTCTCGGAGCCGCTGATGTCTTCCCTCTAACAGGGAGCGTGGCCATTCCCAAATGCCTGCGTGAGCACGTGTCCTGCTAGAGGGATGGACCGTGAAGGTAAGTGAATGGGGCGACCTGGGGAGTTTCACACAGCGCGGCATCCCGATATTCTAAGCATACAGCACGTCCTGCTCCAGATGTAGTAATTACATGTGGGTAATCCTCCGCCTGAGGCGCTGTTCACTGCAGACATGTAGAAAACAGGCTCCTCCCGGCCCTACATATACCGAGGGACCTCCCACAAATCCCCAGATTTCTCTGCAGTGCTCACTTTGAAGACATGAAGTATCACGCTCTCGCAGGCGAGCGGGGGCTTTACAGCCCGAGGCCCTGTGGGACTATTTCCACCCTTCCTCTTTATGAAAGAATATGCCTCCCAGCCTGGGCTGCGTCGGTCGGGTGAAGGTAGGCAGCACCTTAGGTGCTTACGGAGCTAGACTCCACCGAAATCCCCCACCATAGGGTAGGCGGTTAAGGCTAATGGTGAGCCTTCAGAGGATGCCCCTCCCGCATCAGCGCCCCATACCCCGTGTAGCGGTGAACCCCGAGTATTGGGTCACCTTTCTTCCTAGTTTCCCCCGCTATTGGGGGGAAAACAGGCGGGGTTGTGTGTACAGACGGCTTAACATTGCCCCATTACACTGTGAGTTGAAGCCCTTGACGGTTACTGGGTGTCAGAGCCGCTTTTCAACACTTATCTTAACCTTAGCCGCAGCGCCCTTAATGTAGTTTACTCGGCGCGTACGGCGGCTCCGATCGCGGACGCTACGGGTTAATTCTCTCTTTTCTTTCCTGTCATGTCAGTCCCTGATTTGATTCACTCGATAGGGGCTCAGTTTCTAACTACTCGTTTTTCTATTGGTTACGCGCTCCGAGCTTCGCGCTCTCCGGGGGGGGGGGGCGTGGTCTGATGTGGCGCGTTCCGCGTCATGGTCAGCTCTGGCCCGCCCTTCGAGGTTCGCTGGCGCCATTCCTTTCACGTGCGTGTGGTGAAGACTGTCCTCCCCTTGCTGTTCTGTAAGTGCCCTCACGGGCGACCTTTCTTTAGCTTTCACTTCTCCTCGCTTGGCTCTGACATCCCTCTTCCCCTTGTGTCTTTCAGACCGTGAGCTTCGGTGGCTTCTCCCAGCCCGGCGTAACGCCCGGCCCTGACTTCTAAAAAATCACTCCCACTTCCCAGCGGGTCATTGGGGCATCCAGGGTTGCTTTATGGCGTCAATCCCTACTGGCATATTGCACATAATAATCACCATATGGAGGCATCTCAGGATATTGTGACCGGGGTTCCCTCGGGACAAGCCCGTCTGTGTGTAGCTTGTGGGGTCTTACCTAGCAGCGGTGACAATGCACGGGTCTGCTTCCCTTGTGCACAGCAGGCGCTAGCCGGTCTTTCCACCTCTTCTGAGGCTGGGCCCGCACCTCGCCTCGCTTCACCTACTCCCCCAAGTCTGAGCCTAACCCCCAATACCAGTGGGGATTCTCATTCCGATTTGGCCACTAGGCTGGCTAGTGTGGAAAACTTAATTGCTGGCTCCTTGGCGCGCAAGGCCACCGCCAAGAGGCGACATTTGAATCCTGAATCTACTATATTTCCTATAGAATCTGATGATTTACTTCTTTCCTACGCTCATTCCCCCTTAGATGAAGGGGAATTGCTCTCTGACTCAGGGTCATACGATGACGTGTCCAGGGGACAGGAAGATTCTGGTTCTGATCATTGGTCCTCGGATGACATGGATAGACTGTTGACCCAGATCTTTTGACGTATTGTCCCTCTCTCCCCCTGCCACAGCTCCCCGGCAAAGGGCGCTAGGGCGCGGTTGGAGTTTCCCGAACAAACCCATTTTAATAGCCTCGTGCTGAAAGAATGGGAACACCCCAGCAAACTTCATGAGGTTCCTAAAAGTGTGGATAAGAAATATCCCTTTCCTGCTGACCTGGTCAAGTGTTGGACATCGCCACCAGAGGTTGATGCCCCAATCCTAAGCCTGTCCAACACCTCTATTATGCACTCCCCCGACACTACTACGCGGCGTGTTGACCAACTGGCATGTCATGCCTTTGCATTTGGGGGAGCGTCGCTCCGCCCAGTGTGCGCCTTAGCCATCACGGCGGTGGCGCTCAGGACCGTGGTTAAGACTGCTCTTGAAGGGGCGGATGACTTGCCCTCTGATGCTGCCAATGCTCTGGCCACCTGTGAAACTTTTGTGAACTATATCCTATCTGCATCGGACGATGCTATTAAGTTGAGTGCTAGGGCTTCTGCTCTGGTGGTAGCTATATGCCGAGTGGTCTGGTTGCGCCAGTGGGCCGCTGATAACGCCGCCAAGAAGGCCCTTACGGGGCTTCCATTTAAGGGATTGCGCCTGTTTGGAGAAAGGTTAGATATCTTTGCCAAGGGTGGCAAGTTACCCCAGCGCAAGCGTCAGATTCGGCCCTTTCGTGGCCCAAGCTTCCTATCGACCCCCTACCGGGGGGCTAAGCAAGGCAGAGGAGTATCCTTCGCTGGGTCTCGGGCAGAGCCCTGGAACAAGAATAAGGGACGCCGTCCCGGTGCCTCCTGGGGGCCCAAGCCCAAGGCCCCTCCCAAGACCCCTCAGGCATGACGAGGCGCCCTCGCCTGTCAGGGTGGGGGGACGTCTACAGCACTTCAAACATATTTGGAGTCGCCACGTCTCAGACCTGTGGATTCAGGAGGTAGTGTCCTCCGGTTACAAGATAGAATTTGCTGTATGGCCCCCTACCAGGTTCGTTGGGTCTCGGATCCCTCAAGACCCTGTATCAGCACGGGTCTTGATGCTGGCTGTGCAGGACCTTCTGGATCTAGGGGTCATTTGCAAGGTCCACTTAAGAGACAGGGGCAGGGAATTCTATTCCAACCTTTTCACGGTACCCAAAAAAGACGGGTCAGTCAGACCCATTCTGGATTTAAAAATCCTCAACAGATTTGTCAGAAACAGGCACTTTCGTATGGAAACTTTGCGCTCGGCCATCGCCTCGCTGCGCCCACGGGACTTCATGACATCTGTGGACATCAAGGATGCTTACCTGCACGTTCCGGTGTTTCCAGGACACCAAAGGTTTCTCAGATTTGCGCTGCTGGATCAGCATTACCAGTTCGTGGCCCTGCCATTCGGCCTCACGTCGGCTCCCAGGGTGTTCACCAAGGTGCTGGCAGGGGTGATGTCCCTGTTAAGACTAAAGGGCATACGCGTGTTGCCCTATCTGGACGACATACTTATCACCTCTCGGTCTCTGCGACAGGCAGAGCTGGACACTGGTCTACTTAGTAGTGTCCACCCTGGAGTCCTTCGGCTGGGTGATCAATTACCCCAAGTCCTCTCTGTCCCCCTCCTCAGTGACCCCGTTCCTGGGGATGATTCTGGATACGGTTCAGTCAAGGATATTCCTTCCTCAGCAGAAGGTGGAAGCTCTGACAACGCAGGCGATGTCCCTGCTTTCGAGCCCTCATCCCTCCATCCGGCAGGGAATGCAGTTGGTGGGCTCGATGGTGGCAAGCTTCGAAGCGGTGCCCTTTGCCCAGTTTCATTTGAGAACCCTACAGCTTCACCTTCTGTCAGTTTGGAACAAGAACCCAGCGTCCTTGGACGGGATATGGGTGGTTCCCCCCTCGGTCAGACAATCCCTTGCGTGGTGGTTGGACCACAAGAACTTGACAAGGGGCAGATCCTTCCTGGCTCCCTCCTGGGAGACTGTCACAACGGATGCCAGTCTGTCGGGTTGGGGGGGATTCTGGAAGTCCCTGTGCTTTCAGGGGAGGTGGGGCCCTCAGGAGGCCCATCTGCCTATCAATGTCTTGGAATTCAGGGCAGTCAGATTGGTGCTGGAACAATTGACCCATCACCTGAGGGGTCTGGCGGTTCAGGTACGCTCAGACAACAGAACGGCGGTTGCCTACATCAACCATCAGGGAGGGACCCGGAGCAAGAGGGCTCTTCAGGAAGTATCTCTGATTCTAACATGGGCGGAGGCCAATGTCCAATGCATCTCGACTGTCTACATTCCAGGGGCGGAGAACCTGCTGGCAGATGCTCTGAGCAGGGGGTCGTCCCGTCAGGGGGAATGGTCCCTCTGCAACAGGCTATTTCAGTCCCTGTGTCACCATTGGGGTGTGCTAGATGTGGATCTGTTTGCGTCCCGTCACAATCACAAGCTCCTGAGCTTTGTATCCCTGTCTCAGGATCCTCTGGCTCTGGCCACGGATGCCCTGTCCATGTCTTGGAGGGAGTTTCGGCTCCTGTATGTGTTTCCACCAATTCCCCTTCTGGGCAGAGTTCTGCGCAAGATTGCTCTGGAAGGGGTACCCGCGATTCTGGTGGCCCCAAGGTGGCCAAGAAGAGTGTGGTTTGCAGACGTGGTTCAAATGGCAGTAGATCAGTACGATCTGCCAAGGTTGCCAGATCTTCTAACTCAGGGGTCTCTACGCCATCCCAATTTACTAACTCTGGCTTTGACGGCTTGGCTGCTGAAACCTCCATCCTGATGGAAAAGGGTTTGTCTGCATCTGTAGTGGCTACTATGGTGCAAGCCAGGAAAAAGACTTCCTCTGCTATCTATTATAGAGTCTGGCGTTCTTACATTGACTGGTATGAGTCCAGGTCTCTTCCCTGCCGGGAATTTTTAGTCTCTAGGGTGCTGGAGTTTTTACAACATGGTCTAGACTTGGGACTTAAGCTTAGTACTCTGAAGGGCCAGCTTTCGGCCCTGTCTATCTTCTTTCAGAAGACCTTTGCCCAGCATCCCCTTATCAAGACCTTCTTTCAGGGGGTCACTCATGTGCGTCCACTCATGTGCGTCCCCCTCGAAAGCCTATGGTACCTGTTTGGGATTTAAACTTGGTTTTATCGGCCCTGCAGGGTGCTACCTTTGAGCCTATTCAGGAGGCTGCTCTCGCTGTCCTCACGCTCAAGGTTGTCTTCTATTTTTTTTTAAAGTTTCTTTTTATTTGCAATTCAACAAACAAAACAACCAGGACAAGTTACATATCTCAATAAGATGCCGTAGGCACCAATATCAGTTTTAAAGCTTCAAGTAACATTATAGACAAGACAACCATTCACACAGCACTCATACATTCAGAACTCGGACATCGATTGACCGCACATTATGATAGAGGGACAGGAAAGTACGCCGCAGCCCTCAGGATGCTCCTACTGTTCAAATTTCCCTTCCACCCATTCAGCCTATCCTTAGTACCATGGGTCACCTCAACCGAACACGGGTCAGCAACTTTACTCAGTCAAGCAACGCCCCCCCCCTCTCCTTAATTATCTTCAGAAGTGGTGTCCTGCCAATGCAGCCAGGGACCCCAAACCTTCTCGAATTTATCTGGCACCCCCCTGGCAACATAAGCCAGTTTATACATTATGAGTTTCTGGTTAACTAAAGCTTTCCACGCCTGTACAGATGGTTTGGCTGGGTGTCTCCAATTTAACAAAACACATTTCCTGGCATAAAAAAGCAGCAACCTGAGTAGTGACTTTAAGGCTCCGCCTCCGACAGTGGTTCAACCACCCCCAGAAGACACAAAGAACTCGAACAAGGGATCCGAGTACCCACCACCCCACCAATCAAATCCAACACCTCTCTCCAATAGCCCGCCAGAACTGGACAAGACCAGGTTACATGGACCCATGTGCCAGCATCCCCTTCACACCTGGGACATAAGTCACTAGCCAGTAGTCCCATCCTATGCAGACGTATCGGTGTGATGTATGCCTGATGGATCCATTTAGTCTGGATAAATCTGTCTCTGGCTTCTATGACCAATGAGTGTAGGTTATCTAAGATTTCCTCCCATTCATCCCGATCCAAGGTTTGATCTAGAGCTTGCCATTTGCTTTCAATATTTCCCCTAGGGGACTCCAACTCAGCGATCAGGCACTTGTATAATGTAGAGACGGGCTTTCCCAAGTCCATCCCTCTGACCACATTCTCCACTTGGGACACCGAAAAATTCGGAAATCCCCCCTGGAATTGGGTCTGTAGAGCGTGCCTTAGTTGTAGATAGCGGAAGAAGTCCCGATGGGAAACCCGAAATGTCTCCCTAACCTGGTCAAATGACATAAGCACTCCATCCCTGTACATTTGGCCCAACGCCTGAAGGCCCCTTCCATCCCAAAACTGCGGATTCTATATAGAGACTAACTTAGGGAGCCTGGAGTTATTCCAGAGAGGAGCAAAAGGGGAACAATACTGAGCCCCACCTGGATTCCTAATCAACCCGGCCACCCTTCCCCATATGTTGCACACTGTCTTCATACAAGCAGTACAAGCTCCTTCCCAGAGGAGCCCAACACCGCCACCTCCAAATTCACCACCGGATTATTCTGCGGCTGACAGAGCCACCAGTGCACAAATAGGAGCTGTGTAGCGTAGAAATACATTTGCATGTGTGGCACTGCCAGCCCCCCCTCCGTCACCTGCGCCTTCATTATTTGTCTGTTTAACCTAGGTGGAGAATGCCCCCAGACGAAGCAAAACAGAATTGACTCCAAGGTTTTGAAGTGGGAAACGGGCAGCAACACAGGCGAGGCCTGATATATGTATAGAAATTTGGGAAGGAATATAATTTTGTATATATTAATTCTGCCCATGACAGACAGCAGCAGGTTCGCCCATTGAGTAACTCGTTGTTTAAGCCTCGAGACCACCGGGGAAACATTGAGAGATATTAACTCACTCGGTAGCCTACTAATCATGACCCCCAAGTACTTAAACTGCTGGACTATTTTCAGTTGAGACCTTGGGGAAATGTTTGGGGAAACAAGCTCATCCACTAGCATCAGGCTGGATTTATCCCAGTTGATTTTCAGACCAGAGAACCCCCCAAATGCTCCGACAATGTCTAGTGCTGCATCCAGGGACTCATGGCCATCCGCCAGATATAACAGTGTATCGTCTGCATAGAGCGATATTTTTTCCTCCACTGCTTCTAACTTCCATCCAGAGATGTTTGGGGAGCTTCTGATAATGATCGCCAGGGGATCAATAGCTAACGCAAAAAGCAGCGGCGATAGCGGGCACCCCTGTCTAGTGCCTCTACTCAGAGTGAAGGAGTCAGAGTAACACCCGTTGACTCGTACCCGGGCTGTTGGTCGTTCATACAATAGTTTGACGTATTTTATAAAACTAGTAGGAAGTCCGAATCCCTCTAATACTGCCCTGAGATATTCCCATTCTATCGAATCGAAGGCTTTCTCGTTATCTAACGAGATAATCACCCGTCTGCCGTGGTTACCATGTCTGATTTGGAGGTTCGACATCAATCTACGCAGATTCACACACGTGGTGCGCCCTGGCATAAACCCCGATTGATCCTGCCCAATCAGATGTAATATAACTTTGTTCAGCCTAGTGGCGTCCCATCTTACTTCTATTGATGTTTCCACTGTATTGCATTCCCAGAAGGCCTCAGTACAGGTTATCAGGCTATTCTTAATTTCAGGGGATTCCAGCCACAAGGGGTTTAGGGTCCAGCTCACCCGGCTCTCCCGCCCCCGCGACAGCCCAGTTGTTATCAACAAAGGCGAATGATCCGAGATCCCTCTCGGGAGATAACTACAGGACGCCACCCTGGTCAGAAAATCGGGCGATGAGAACGCAAGGTCGATTCTGGACAGTGACTTGTGGGCAATCGAGTGGCAGGAATATGCTTTATCAGTTGAGTGCTTCCACCTCCAGAGCTCCTGCAGACCCAGGGTCTCCGCCCATATCGCTAATTGGGTCTTGGGACCGGGGTTCTTACCCAGCCTGTCCAGTGCCGAATCCAAAACCATATTAAAATCCCCTAACAGCAGTATCGGGGCTGGGGGGTATGAAAGCACTTTCTCCATTATTTTATCCAATATCCGTGCGGAGAATGGTGGGGGGACATACACTCCGACTATTATCATATCAGTGTCCATAAGTTTGGCATGGAGGATAACATAGCAACCCTCCCGGTCAATCTGCACTGAATACAGCACAAACGGGGTGCCCTTGGAGATCAGCACGGACACACCCCTAGAGTAGGCCAAGAAGGGGGCATGAAAGGAGCTCTGGATCCATGGCTTCTTTAGCGCCAACACTCTTTGACCCATCAGATGTGTCTCCTGGAGAATCACTACATTAGGTTTGTGTTTCTTAACAAACTGGAGGACCGTTGCCCTCTTGATCTTGTCATTAAGCCCACGGACATTCCAGGAGAGAAATTTACACTCACCCATTATTGCTGTTTAAAGTGCTTCTATCAAGGCTAAGGGTCACCTCTCTGCGGCTCACCGCCCCCCCTCCCATGTTCTCTCCATTAATCGAGTCCGACAATCATACTTCACACTCATACCAACACAAAGACACCAGCACATGAAACAGATAATATGATACTTTAAACAGTACCATCTAGCATGGTACGCCCTTTTAACGTTCCCATCCCCAACCACCCCCACCCTGCTCCACCACCCCCCAACTTTGGCGAGCATCATACCCCCCCTCAAACAAAACTATACAACACTGGTGTAACTAGTTGCAACTGGGGTGCGGAGGCCCACTGCTATGGGGCCTACAACATGACATTACCACTATCAAAATAGGTTGGCAGGCTATCCGCCATGGGTTCCCAGAGTTACCTGAAGGTATTCAGAAGAGAGGGGGGGGGGGAAGGAGGGAAAAGAGGAAAGGAGTGGGGAGAGGTGGAAAAAAAGGGGGGGCAGGGAAGCTCAGGATGAGCGTCGGGGAAAGGGGGGAGGTTCGAGTATAAGGGACCTTCACACCATGGGAATCCAGAGCCACAGCCCCCCCCGTGACATGCTATTCAGGATGTACTTGCAGCTCGGGTAGCAAGGTTCTCAACTTAAACAACGATCAACAGACCAAACCCCCATTCCGGGTGGGGTCAAACTGTCCGGCGATGGGAACGCCGGATGCGCGGCGGAGGCGGCCCTTCTCGGGAGCCACAGGCTTCAAGCAAAATGCAGGGATGACATCCAATCAATTCTCTCCACCCGGAGCCCAGTCCATCAGGCCCCAGGAAGAGAGTCTAGCCACACATTGGCTTCCTCAGCCGAGGTGAAAAACTTGGTGGTCTTTCCATCTTGAACATGTAAACGCGCCGGGAACAGCATGGAGTACTTAATTTTCTTTTTCCTAAGCCTTTCTCTCACTGCGTTGAATGAGCACCGCATCTTTTGAACTTCTGAAGTAAAGTCCGGGAAGAATGACAGCCGGGCGTTGTTGAAGGACACTGTTCCTTTCATTCTAGCAGTAGCCAGGATAGCGTCCCTGTCATTTTAATGAAGGACTTTAAATATGATAGGTCTTGGTGGGGCCCCTGGTGGGAGGGGTTTCATCGGAATCCTGTGTGCTCTTTCCACTGTAAAGAATTTTGTCAGGTTTCCCGGTGCCAGAGTCTCTCATATAAGATTCTCAGCAAACTGTTCCGGGGAGGGACCCTCAGACTTTTCGGGTAACCCAAGGATCCTTACATTGTTCCTCCTGTTCCTGTTTTCTGAGTCTTCGGCCCTCCCCATCAGCACCGTTACCTGCCTCCTTAGTGTCGCCAGCTCTCCCACCTGAGCAGATAATCGGTCCTCTGCCTCGCCGATTCTCCTCTCCGCCTCCCCAGCGTGATCCCTGATTTTATCAAGATCGTGGCGGAAGTAGTTAAATTGCTCCTGGAGGGTATCGAACTTGGCCGTGAGGGCGCTTTGACATGAGGCTATAGCTGCCATGATGGCTGCAGTGTCTGGGTTAGAAGGCTCCTGCCCGGCTTTGCTTGGGGTCTCCATCGTCTGTGTGCTACAACTGACCGCTGTGGATTTGCGCTTTTTATTGCCTCTCATAAGTAGGAGTATTAAGGCTTTGGGATGCTAGCAGCAGCTGTTGCACTTACTTGAATCTTAGTACGCCTGCTACGGCTGTTGCACTGATGTGGCCTATGCACCGATGCGGATTCTAGAATGTCAGCCGCGGCCGTTGCACTGATAAGGGTTATAGGACGTCAAACTGCGGCTGATTTACTGATACGGGCTATAGGACGACAAATATGCGGCTGTTGCACTGATATGGGTATAGGATGTCAAATATGCGGCTGTTGCACTGATATGAGTTATAGGACGTCAAACTGCGGCTGATGCACTGATATAGGTTATAGGACTCCAGATATGCGGCTGCTGCACTGATATGGGTTTTAGGACGACAAACTGCGACTGTTGCACTGATATGGGTTATAGGATGTCAAATATGCGGCTGTTGCACTGATATGGGTTATAGGACGTCAGGCTGCGGCTGTTGCACTGAAATGGGTTATAGGATGACAAACTGCGGCTACTGCACTGATATGGGTTATAGGACGTCAAGTATGTGGCTGTTGCACTGATATGGGTTATAGGAAGTCAAACTGCGGCCACTGCACTGATATGGATTATAGATTATAGGGCACCAAGATTGCGACTGATGCACTGATCTGGAATGTAGGACGTCAAACTGCGGCTACTGCACTGATATGGATAATAGGATGGCAAATTGCGGCTGCTGCGCTGATGCAAATTGTAGGATGTCTCTCCAAGGGCACATCCCAATCCAGAGAGAGCCTCAGAGGTCCATGCCGGCCTTCAGTGGATGTGACTTCCTCTGTGCATTCACCCCGCGTCCCTCTCCGCAGGTCACAGCACTGTTATCTGCCTTGTCTGATGTGAGGTAGGACCCAGGGTCAGCTGCCTCCCTCCTCACCTTCAATCCAAAATGGCGCCGGGGCACTTCACAGTTCGCGCCCAAACCACTGCGCTCCATCTGCAACCGCGGGGGGGACACCGCCAGTCCCGCAGGCTCCCTCCTCCGCAACCGCAGGAGACACCACCGAAGCCGCAGGTGTCCCTCCTCCTCTGCCACCGTCACCCCCGTGCCGTGGCCGACGCCGCTCCCCGCCTCCTCTCTCCGGCTCACGCTGGGGCCTCATGCGCCCGACACACCGAGGAGCAGCTGCTCAGCTCTGCCAATGCCGCAATAAGCCGCACGCGCAAGCCGCCTCCACCGCGACAGGTCCAGGCTCGGTTTCTGCCATGCCAAGCTGTATGGTAGGCTATGTTTCAGGATGGAATCCAGAGCCCCAAGCAAACGCGTCCGACTAGGCAGCCATCGTAACCACGCCCCAGCCAAGGTTGTCTTCTTAGTAGCTATCACCTCTGTTAGGCGTGTGTCTGAGTTGGATGCCTTATCTATTCAGCCTCCTTACTATGAGAGACACCAGGATAAGGTGGTGTTCCGCTTCAAACCAGACTTTCTACCTAAAGTGGTGTCTGCCTTTCATTTGAATCAAGATATTGTGCTTCCTTCTCTGTGCCCTAATCCTAGTAACCCTAAGGAAAGGGTTTTGCATTCCTTGGACGTGGTTAGGTACGTCAAGTATTACCTAGTTTTCACTAAGGCCTTCAGGAAGACTGATGCTCTCTTCGTTGTGCCTCACGGGCCTAGGAAGGGTTTGGCTCCCGCCAAGTCTACCATCAGTAAATGGATTCGTCAGGCTGTGGTTCAAGCCTATACTACTAAGGGGAAGTCTCCCCCCTTCAGTCTTACTGCTCATTCTACTCGAGCTGTTGGGGCTTCTTGGGCTTTTCAGCACCAGGCCTCTGTGGAACACGTTTGCAAGGCCGCTACTTGGTCTTCTGTTCATACCTTTACTAAGTTTTACAAGGTTGATGTTAGGGCCTCAGCTGATGCTGTGTTTGGCCGCAAGGTTTTGCAGGCGGCAGTAGTTTAAACTGCTTGCTGTTGCCTTTTCTGTTGGGGATCCCACCCTACTTTACGGACACTGCTATTGGATGTCCCACATGTAATTGCTACATCTGGAGCAGGACGTGCTGTATGCTTAGAATAATACAATTCTGTGAAATACTCACCTGTAGAATTGGTATTATATGCATACAGCACGTCCTGCTCCAACCCACCCTGGTTTCACGTTGTTCTGGATCCCCTGTTTGGTGATTGTTATCATTGTTATTATTGTCAGTTTTTGGGTGGTTGGTTTCTGCTGGCTTCTCCTTTCACTGCTTTTCAATGCTGGGGATTTGTGGGAGGTCCCTCGGTATATGTAGGGCCAGGAGGAGCCTGTTTTCTACATGTCTGCAGTGAACAGCGCCTCAGGCGGAGGATTACCCACATGTAATTACTACATCTGGAGCAGGACGTGCTGTATGCATATAATACCAATTCTACAGGTGAGTATTTCACAGAATTGTATTTTTGGATGCCCTGGTGGGGAGGAATCAATCGGCCCAGGAATCTGATTGTGCTGGGATTTGGTCTACTTTAAAGACTCTAAAAGACTCCAGGGCTGGCCGCTAGCCGCCCCTCTGGGTATCCAAAATTGGGATTCCCCTGTTGTGTGAAACCCCCTGTGTAACAGGTAAATCCACACCACCTGATTGCTCCAATGGTGCTTCTGTTGCCCACGGCGCATCCATGTAGCTGAGGCATGCTCCCGCGCCCAGACATTCGGAGAGAGAACGTAGCGTCAGCTTTAAAGTGGACCTATCACCCGCGGTACGGAGAATATATGCAACTTTATTCTAAGCATACAGCACGTCCTGCTCCAGAATAGTAATAACATGTGGGTAATCCTCCGCCTCGGGCGCCGTGCACTGCAGACATGTAGAAAACAAGCTCCTCCCGGCCCTACATATACCGAAGGACCTCCCTCAAATCCCCAGATTTCTCTGCAGTGCTGAACTGCGAAGACATGAAGTATCACGCTCTCGCAGGCGAGCGGGGCTTACAGCCCGAGGCCCTGCGGGACTATTTCCACCCGTCCTCTTCGGAACAATATGCCTCCCAGCCTGGGCTGCACGGGTCGGGTGAAGGTAGGCAGCACCTGGTGTGCTGAACGGAGCCATGCTCCACCGCAATCCCCCTCCATAGGGTAGGCGGTTAGGCTGATGGTGAGCCTCTAGTGGATGCCCCTCCCGCATTCTTACCCGTGCCCCTCACAGACTTAGTCCATGGACGCTGTCCGCTTCTCCCTCGCTTCCTCCCGTAACTCGGGGGAAAAGAAAGGGGGGGGGGGGGGTATGTGTGGCAGTCCTAGTGTTAAGTATCACGTTAAGGCCTTTGGTTTTTAATTTTATTGGGTGTCAGTGTCGCACTTCTGCAATACAGTTGCGAGCCGTTTGTCTTTCATTAACAGCTGCCTAGACGGCAGTATCATTTCCAGCGTGTCAGCATCCTTATGCATTCGCCTTCTATCCAACTGTTCTATTTATTTCTGTTGGTTAGAGCTTTGCGCTCTTTGGGGGAGGCGGAGACTTGGCATGACGCGCTCCGCGTCACAGCCTGGCCGGCCCGCCCCTCGAGGTTCGCTTGGCGCCATTTTGACAATCTTCGCGCGTGTAGTGCGGTCCGCCTCCTCCCTTGGTCATGTAAGTGCCCTCCGGGGCGGCATGGTTCTATGTCTATTCGGCTGCGCATGGCACTGACTCCACTCCTCTTGTCTCATTATGTCTTTCAGACGCCAGGACTTCGGTGGCTTCTCCTGGCCTAACATATATTACAGCGGGTCCACATAACAAATTCTCCCACTTCCTAGCGGGTCTTGGGGCATCCAGGGTTGCCTATTGCGTAAATCCCTGCGGGCATACTGCTCTGATAATCACCCTATGGAGGCATCTCAGAATTATGTAACCGGGGTCCCTCCGGGACATGACCGGCTGTGTGCAGTGTGTGGTCAGCCCCAGGCTGAGGCTGACAGAGCACGGGTCTGCGGACCATGTGCAGAACAGGCAGGTCTGCCGATGGCGGCACCTCCCTTCAATACTCCCGTCTCCCCGGACCTAAATATCACTCCTGATGAGTCCCACTCGAGCGGGGATGACCTGCAAGCCGTGCCGTGCTTGCTGCCTATGGTGGAGCAGGTGCTTTCTGGATTGGCGGAGCGTATGGGCCCTGGTAAGAAGTGGTCCCTGACGCCTCCTGGCTCTCCGGTTCCTAATGATACCGATGACTCTGCTGATATGCAGGACCTTGATCCTTCTGAGGAAGGTGAGCTATTCTCAGATTCGGGCTCCTTGAACGAGATGCCCGGGGGCTGTGATGATTCTGAGCCCGGTTCTTGGGGCCTGTGTGACACAGATGAAATTCTTATTAAGATTTTTGAGGTTTTGTCAATCTCCCCCCCGGGGAGAACCCCAAGCCTAAGAAGGAGAGTTTCCATACAGCGCCGCCGCGCTTGGAGTTCCTAGAACAGGATAATTTCCAGAATCTTATATCCCAAGAATGGGAATCGCCTTGTAAGCTTAAAGGGGTCCCAGGGGTCTGGGATTGGAAGTACCCTTTCCCTCCTGATGTGGTTAATTTTTGGTCAGCACCTCTTGTGGTGGATGCACCAGTTATAGGGGTTACAAACCCCCCTTTCATGACGGCTCCTTTTTACCGTACCCTTCGGGATGCTGAGGACCGGCGCATTGACAGACTGGCTTCCCACGCCTTCTCGTGTGCTGGGACGGCTCTGCGCCCGGTCTGTGCCACAGCCATCACTGCGGTGGCCGCCAGGACTCTTGTCAGAAAAGTACTAGATCACCGTCCTGAGGACCTCCCTTGGGGGGTGTTTAATGCGCTGACTGTGATGCGTTTGTGAAGTTTATTCTATCAGCACTGGACAACACCATTAAGATGTGTGCTAGAACCTCTGCCCTTGTGGTAACTATTAGCCGCCTGGTCTGGCTGCGACAGTGGGGTGCTGACGATGCTACGAAAAAGGCTCTCACTTGCCTTCCCTTCAGAGGACGTTAGTTATTTGGGGCCCGTTTGGACCTTTTTGGAAAAAAGGGTAAAGCACCCTTGCGCAGAAGGCCGCTCCGGCCTCCCCGGAGCAGGGTCACCCCTCCACCTCCCTACGTTGGTGTCAAACCCGAACCTGAGGTGTGCTTCCAACTGTTCAGTGTGGATTTCCACCATGGGGTGGGCAGGCAACGCCCTGGGCCCTCTGGCAGGACTAAGTCCAAGTCTGCCAAGACCTCCCAAGCATGAAGGGACGCCCTCGCCCTTCTGGTACTGCTGCAGCAGCTTTCTCCCATCCAGGAAGGTACCTCCTCCCTCTGGTGGTTCCAGGAGGTAGTTCCCCTGGACACGGGATAGCTTCTGCTGGGCGGTCCCCCTCAGTGGTTGTCAAGGTGCTTCTAGCCCCTGCTTTTCCTTCAGGAATTGGCGCAGGCCGTACTGGGCCTACAGAGTTTGGGCTTACTTATAGGTTGCCCTTAACAGTATGGGGCTATGGCCTCTATATTAACCTTCCTCCTTCCCTCAACAGTATGGGGCAGTCTGGACCACGCTGGCCTATGGTAGGCCTGGCAATTCTACTCTCACAGGTAGTCCCTATATGACACCTCTGTCTTAGGACACAGGCGCCTGTGCAAGGGGGGCTTCCGGCCTCCTGTGGAGTACTAGATATTCTTAGTTCCCCTTGTGTCTGCTGGACACCAAGACCATTACTCGACGGTGTTGCAGGACCAACCCTGCGGATTGAGGCATTAATTGGGGCCTCTCTTTCGTTCCCAGGCTACTCGGCGCGAATGGGGGAGATGTCTCGGACATGTCTGGGGGGGGGGGGCGTCTGCATTAGGACCTACCGGGTCGTCTTTCCTTACTCCCCAGTCTCTACGTCAGGCCGAGTGGATTGGTCGGCCAGGGGTGCTCAGTCACCTCAATCCCTCATGGTCCCTTATCCGCTATCCCCATTCCTGGGATTCGGTTCAGGCTTGAGCCTTCTTCTCTGGCAACAAGGGGACTCCCGGTTACGGGGGCTCTGCCCCCCTTTTACTGACATCTTACTTTCACCAGGCGGGATGGCAGATGGTGGGCCCGTTGGTGGCATATCTGATGATGTCCCTTATATACCGAGCCCTTGGGCTCTCCGGCACAGTAGGTTATTGTGCTTACATGGGGTTCCAGCACCCCTGGGGCTTGGTCTGTGCTCATTCCCCCTTGGTAAGGTGGTTCCTCTTGAGCTGATCATATTCAAGGGCCCCGTCAGGGGGCACTCCCTTCCTTACTTGCATCTTCCAGTGAATGGTCACCTTGAGTACCAAGTCTCGCAGGTTGGCGGGGGGGGGGAATTTCTTCCACAACCCCCTTGGTTCCTAGGTAGGGTCCCCTAGAGGGTCCATCTTACCTGCTGGTTTTGTTGAAACGGTGTGCCTTTCGTTGACTCTATACGGCTGGACTTCTCCTCTTTTAGGATCTGTCTATTGGGGACTCTTGGTCTGTTGGATGACAATGGCCTGTCTTATTATTGGTCTGGAGCTTGAAGCAGGATGCTCCCTCTGGAGGGTCCCTGATCCTGCTTTGGGCGGGGGTCTACGTCCCCTGCTTCTCAGCGGTATTCGCTCCAATGGATGCTCTTTAGCGGCAGGTTATGCTATCCTGGTGTCGCCTACTAGTGTCTGTTGGGTCTTGCTTATACCACAGGGGCTCTGCCCTTGTTTTTTACTGTCCCAGAATATTCTGACTATGGTCATGGGGGCTGAGTAAACTTAGGCATAGACTTTCTATTTTATATGCCTTCTCCTCATCACCCTACTTGTGGGGTTCTGCGCACGGTCGGGCTGATAGAGAGACCCGTGAGATTGATGGCCTGGGTGGCCTTGTGAACTGTGGTTCGCAGATGCTTCTTGTCACGCTCCAGGTACCGCAATTAACCACTTGGATAACTTCAGCTCTCTTGGTAAGGACCTCAACCCCCAATCTCCGCAGCCAGCTTCACCTATAGGAGCCCCCGCTTGCCGAGACGCAGAACACGCCTGCTCGGGATCGGTTGCCCCCAGGACTTCTATGGCTCAAAGGATGAAGCCTTACTGTACAGAGGACTGGAGAACCCGCGGCTGGAAGTGGAATTGGGTAGCCCGAATTTGAGCGTAAGACGGAAGTCCAAGGACAGGCTGGAGGTTGGCAACAGTAGATCTGAGGTGGCGACAGTACAATTGCAATAGACAGATCGTGGTCTAGGTTCAAGGCAAGGGTCGGCAACAGGAGTGGAGATCGAGGATGGTCTAAGGCAGGCAAGGGTCGGCAACAGGAGTGGAGATCGAGGATGGTCAAAGGCAGGCAAGGGTCGGCAACAGGAGTGGAGATCGAGGATGGTCAAAGGCAGGCAAGGGTCGGCAACAGGAGTGGAGATCGAGGATTGTCAAAGGCAGGCAAGGGTCGGCAACAGGAACACAGATCGATATCAAGGTAAGTAACAAACGAGGGTCTAAGCGTTATAACAGGCAATGACCAACTGGCTGAAGAGGGGTTATATAGGAAGCAGGTATGATTGGGCCAGGGAAGAGAGCCTGATGATTGGTGCAACTAGAATCTTTAATTTAATTGGATAACACAGGGCGTACCGCCCAGGAGTCTGAAAAGGCTGATAGGAACATACATGATAGCGTCCAGATATCAGAAGGAGATTGGCCAGTAATAATAGGAACACTCCCCTAACCCACAACTGCCACTAATTAACTCTCCTCCGGCGGCCGTGCTGAGAGCAGCGCCGCCGAGAACTAGAGCCGGGGCCGCCGGCCGACGCAGGCAGAGGCGCGTGCACGGCAGGCGGAAGAGAGGCCGCCGCCCGCCGCGGCCGCCGCACAGACAGCCGTGCAGCGGGACGGGGAGCGCCGCAGGAACGGGACGCAGGTAAGTGGATACTGACACTTCTGCTGAAGTCTGCTGACCTGTTCGCTCTCTCAGGAGTGCGGTTCTGCCCTTGTCAGGCCCCTTTCTTTGTCGTCCCAATATACGGACGCTAGTCTGGGGATTGACAGCTGATTCATTCACCCCTTGGAGACGGGCCTTATCTTCTGGGTGACTCAGTATAAGGGGGGGCTAGGAGCAAGCTTCTCCTTCCTCCGTCTATTGGGGTTTTATGGTATACCCATATTGATTGGCATGAGTCTTGGTCTCTTCCCTGTTAGACGTTCTCGGTTCCCAGGGTTTTAGAGTCATTACAGCATAGCTTGGGGTTGGCTCCCCATCTAGGGACTCGGAAGGTTCAGGTTCTGTCCTGGCTGTTTTCCTGCAGGAGTCTGGTTCTGTCTTCCTTGTGGGGAGTTCTTTTGGGGATTGCTTAGCTGCATCTCCCAAGTAGTTCCATGGTCCCTGTAGGGATCAATTTTCATTTGTTTGCCCTGCGGATTTTTTCCTGGGGACTTATGCTGGATGCTGTCTGAGCTGCCTTGTAGTCCAAGTCGCTTCTCTGGGGGCTCCTGCCTCAGTTAGACGTGTGCCTGAGACGGTGGATCTGATTACTTAGCCTTGGCTCGATGTATATATATATATATACAGATATATATATCTATAGGCACCCCATGCCATGGGGATGTTCCTTCTTACGCCGGGCCTCCGGTCCAAGTGGTTTTATGATCATTATTTTAGTCTGTTTTGTCTAACTATGGACCTTATTCTTAATAATACTAATATGAGGGGCTACATTCCCTCAACAGGTGTCGCAATGTTTCCATGTCCCTTAGGGGGACTGATGCTCTTGGAGTCTGCGGGCGCCTCCTTATGTATGCACCTGATATCGCCTGTTCCAGCGCCACTGCGTCCTTTGGATTAATCCTTCTTGGATGTCTCCTGGTCCTGAGTAAAGCCCTTGGCTTCGTGCTAGTTAGGGGTCAGTATTCCCGCCTTTGGTCGGGTGACCTGTTCTCTTTTCCCTTAGGGGGTGTTACAAGTTTTCCACGAGGCTTCTGTTGCCTGTGGGCTGGTTGGGTCGTTACACTGGCCTATTCCTTTTTCAGTTTATTCCGTTATATAGGGGCTTGGGTACCACTGGCCCTTCAGCACCAGGTTTTTTTCTGTTGAATAAGTTGCTAGACTGAGTGCTTGTCTCTGTTCATACCTTTCAAAGGTCTTGCTATGAGATTGACGTTAGAGCCTCTGCTCATGTCATGCCTGTTGCAAGTTTTACAGGTGACAGCGCCTTTACTGTCCGCTGTGCCTTGATTTCTTTGGGGATCCCACCCTGCTTTACGGACACTGCTATTGGATGTCCCACATGTTATTACTATTCTGGAGCAAGACGTGCTGTCTGCTTAGAATAATAGAACTCTGTGAAGTACTCACCTGTAGAGTTGATATTATACACATACAGCACGTCCTGCTCCACCCCACCCTGGTTTCACTTGTTCTGGATCCCCTGTATGGTGATTGTTATCAATTGATATTATTGCCAGTTTCTGGGTGGTTTGTCCCTCCATGCTTCTGTTCTCACTGCTTTTCAATGCTGGGGATTTGTGGGAGGTCCTTCGGTATATGTAGGGCCGGGAGGAGCTTGTTTTCTACATGTCTGCAGTGCACGGCGCCTGAGGCGGAGGATTACCCACATGTTATTACTATTCTGGAGCAGGACGTGCTGTATGCGTATAATATCAGCTCTACAGGTGAGTACTTCACAGAGTTACAGAACTGGCTGTAACTGGATCCATAACCAGATAACTTGTGGTTTATTTTGAGGTATTGTACCTACTATGACTATGACTATTTACTGATTTATTTCTCCACCGTGGAAAGAAACTTGATTTCCCCCGTCATATGTCTCTGTGCAGGACAAGACTGACACGACTGTCCCACTTTGTGGGGGAGGGGGGATATATTTCAGAGGATTCTCCATTTTCATGTGAGTATATTTAATGTTAGGACAGACAGCAGTGTATGTCACATATATTCATGTATTCTAGTCTGGTTTCTCCATTAAAGTGGATCAAAACCCAGGATTTTGACCATCCTGGGTTTTTGTCCTTTCGGGGTGCCCCTGCTGTGTGAAACCCCCAGGACGCCGAGACCAGCTCACCTCTTCCCAGTCCGCGGTGGTGGTCCATTTTGTAACAGCCACAAGGACAGTATGTGGCTCATTGGCTCCCATTAGGTGTTTCTAGGTTTTTATAGCACCTTGTGTATCTATTTCCTTGAATGGTGATGATATTATAGTGGTTCTAGTTTGGGCCATTCAGCATTTGCACTTTAGACTAAACAGAAATATATTGTTTTTTTTTGCACAGACATTTTATTTGATTGGAGCTTGGATTAACATATTTCCTATTTATAGGTTGTAAATGTGTGTATATCTGTTTAAGGTCTTTTTCTTGGCACCTTAGAAAAGTGGTCTACTCCACGGGGCGCGTGGGTAAAGGGGCACCAGGATTCAATGGGAGATCCAGCCATGCTTTACATGGTGATAGATTTCTAGTTTTTCTTTATGTATTTTCAGGGTAGTGGTTTTAGTTAGCACGTACATAATATATTCTAAGTATGTCACACACCCCACTTCAATCATTAATTATTACACTTGGGTTATACCTACCGCTAGGTGGCAGTCTTGCAGAGAAGTCCAGAAAAAGACAAGCCCCTCCCGGTCTATACATACCTGGTACCTCCTAACAAATCCCCAGTGTTCTTCTCTGCAAGGTGGCGACAAGACAGAAGAAAGAAGTCTCCTGCTTGCAGGTAGCCGGGGTATCACCCCGCCCCCCCCCCCCATGGTCTATTTCTGCCCGGCTCTCTTTTTGTATATCCCCCGGTTAATGGTAGCCTTCCAGCTTAGGCTGTAGGCCGGGCACGGGTAGATGGCACTTTAGGTGCTTAGGAGATTAGCTCCTCCGCTCGACCCCATATTATGGGGCATAGCGGTGATCCGGTTGGTGATCCGGATGTGGGATGCCCCAGATCTGATGCCCCTCTTAGGTTTTTCCTCTCACATTTCCCTCATCTTGACTCAATCCCTTTCCTTAGAGCGTGTGTATGTGTGTGTGTTGGGGCAGGGACGGGTGGCCTGTGTGGCGCTGGCCCGTCTGTTTCTGCCTCTTATAGGGTGCTTGGGGGCTCCTGGAGCCCCTGTGTCTTTAACTTGTGGGGACGGGTCGGGCGGGGGTTCCGCCGGCCCGCCACCCGGTTTTGAGGGCGGGCGCCAAATATGGTCTTTTTGTCCATTTTTACTTCAGGATGTGTCAGGGTGGGCGGGGCCTGGCAGCGCACTGGGATGCTAGGGCGCCCCGCTGGCAGTTACTATTGGCGGGCGGGACCAGGCGGCATGCGTGCCGCCGGTCCGCCCGACGGCTTCTGCGGGCGCCATTGCTCGCGGCGCCCGCGGCTCGCTAGTGGACTGGGGCGCCCCGCTGGCTGTTATTATTGGCGGGCGGGACCGGGCGGCATGCGTGCCGCCGGTCCGCCCGCTGGCTTCTGCGGGCGCCATTACTCGCGTCGCCCGCGGCTCGCTCGGCAGCTCTAGTAGGCGGGCCGCGTCCTGCGTGGCCCGCGCCGTGTCTGGCGGGGTAGGGAGGGGCGGGGCTACAGCGGTCCCGCGCTTCTGACGAGCCCGCCCCTCGTCTCCGTCTCGCTTTCAGTCCGGCGGGCGCCTTTTTTAGTACAGGGTCTCAGGTAGGCGGTGTGTCATTTTCTGGTTTTTCTTACAGGGTCTGTGCCCCCCACCTTCCCCCCCGTTGGGGGTGACAGCAGGGTGTTTCAGCTGGGCTTTTTGGGGCATGCTGGCTGGAAGTGCTTATATCTTTTATATGAATTGGCCCTGTAGTTTTCTGTTTAGCCTGACCCACTTTTGTTTTCTATGTTTTTGTGGTGTTGTTTTGTGTGCCTGTATTGACTGTTGCCTTTTGTTTTCCAGATCCCGGGATTCCGTCATACAGGGCTCTCCCGGTCTTATATACCTGGCTATTGGGTTTGGGCTTATAGTCCCTTTTGCTAATTTCCCTGACAGGCCTATTTAAATATATATATATATATATATATATATATATATATATATATATATATTTCTATTAAATATCCCAGAGGGGCATCCCGGGTCGCTTACTGCGTAAATCCCTGGGTTCTGCGAATACCATAATTTCACCATATGGAGGCTACCAGAGATACCGGAATTAGCCCTTCGGGGCAGTCCAGGCTGTGTGGGGGGTGTGGGACTCCGCTCCCAGGGGATGATGTCATCATTTGTATTCCATGTGCACAGCGGAACATTGAGCGTCAGTCCGGCACCCCGGTGCCCGGTACTTCTTCGGCCGCGCCATCTCCCTCCCCTCCTCGCCTGTTCCGGACCCCGTGTGACGTTGTCATGGGTGGGGATTCGCAATCTGAGGTATGCGCCCGATTGGCCAGCCTCGAGAAAATGTTTTCCGCAGTGGTCGCTCAGAAGGCTCCAGCTAAGCGGAAACATCTGTCTCCGCCTCCGCCGGACTCAGATGAGGAAGTTATTGGGGACCTGGATTGGTCAGATCGTCCCCTTGAAGAGGGTGAGCTTGTTGAGGAAGTAGAGGATTCCGAGGTTCAGCAGTTGCCGGGCGCTGAGGGGGACCAGGCTGAGGGCCCCCCCCCTGATACGCCTACTATTCTGGCCCAAATGTTTGAGGTTTTGGATTTGGATCCTCCGGAAGTTGCTCCTCGGCCTAAGGGTCAGCTTTTTGGGGTGTCCAAGCAGCGCTTGGAGTTTCCCACTCAACAGCATTTTGAGGACGTTGTACTTAAGCAATGGGAGTAACCTACGCGTCTCGTCGGGGTACCACCTAGCTGGGATAGAAAGTATCCTTTTCCGGCGGACTTGATGAAGCGTTGGTCTGTTCCTCCCGAGGTGGATGCTCCGGTTTTGGGACTGTCCAATACGGCGGTTTTACATTCTCCTGACACGACTTCTCTCAAGGACGGCGAGGATCGCCGGATTGATCAGCTGGCCCGCCATGGTTTTGTCTGTGCGAGTTCGGTTTTGAGGCCTGTTTGTGCTTCTGCACTTTTGTCATTGGCGGTTAGGTCTATTGTCAGGGACTTATGTGTGGATCTTGATCCTACCGGTGATGAGTTTCTTGCTCTTAAGCGTTGTGAATCCTTCTTGTCGTTTATTCTGGCCGCTCAGGAGGATGCCATGTTGATGTGTGGCAGGGCTACTGCCCTGCTGGTAGCTATCCGTCGTTGTGTGTGGTTGAGACAGTGGACGGCTGATTTTAATTCTAAAAGATCGCTCACGGCTCTTCCCTTTCTGGGTTTGAGGCTTTTCGGTGAAAAGCTAGATTCTGTTGCCAAGGGAGGTAAGTTACCTCAGCGCAAGAAATTTCGCTGTTCCTTTCGGGGGGCGGCCCCCTTGAATCCGTCCTTTCGGGGAGCCAGAGCCGGCAGGGGTGCAGGCTTCTCGGCTTCTAGGGGCACCAGTTGGAATAGGGGTAGAGGCCGTGGCCGTCCCGTTCACGTCTGGTGCGCCAAGCCCAAGCCAGCTGCCAAGCCCGCTCAGCAATGAGGGGGCGCCCTCACCTGTACGGGTGGGGGGACGGTTGCGACTCTTCTCCCGGGTATGGGACCAGGAGGTCTCGGACAGGTGGATCCGGGAGGTGGTGTCGGCCGGTTACAAGCTGGAGTTCGAGTCCCGCCCTCGTCCAAGGTTTTTCAGGTCTCGGGTACCTTCAGATCCTTTGGCCGCGCAGGGGCTCCTGGCGGCGGTAAGGAATCTTCTGGAATTGGCAGTCATCTGCCCGGTCCCTCTTTCGGAGGTGGGGCGCAGGTATTATTCCAATCTCTTCACTGTACCCAAAAAGGATGGGTCGTTCCGTCCCATCCTGGATTTGAAGTTTCTCAACCGGTTTATTCGTCCCCGGAAGTTCCGCATGGAAACCCTGCGGTCTGCGATCGGTTCGCTTCGGCAGGGGGACTTTATGACGTCCATAGACATCAAGGATGCATACCTTCACATTCCGATTTCTCCGGCTCATCAGAGGTTTCTTCGCTTTGTGGTGGAGGATCGGCATTTCCAGTTTGTAGCTCTTCCATTCGGCCTCACCTCAGCTCCGAGAGTGTTCACCAAGGTGTTGGCGGGAGTGATGGCCCTGCTCAGAGCTCAGGGGATTCGCATTGTGCCTTACCTGGACGATCTTCTCATCATGGCACCTTCCTTCAGTCAAGCGGAAGGGGACACCAGCATGGTGGTGTCTATGCTGGAGAGGTTTGGCTGGGTGATCAACTACCCCAAGTCCTCTCTGGTTCCGGCCAGGGTGGTGACCTTTCTGGGGATGTCCTTGGACTCTTGCCAGCACAGAGTTTTTCTTCCTCTGGCCAAGGTTCTTTTGATTCAGGAATTGGCTCAGCTTCTTCTTTCCAATCCTCGCCCGTCCATCCGGCTAGGGATGAGACTGGTGGGGTTGATGGTAGCCTCTTTCGAGGCAGTTCCCTTCGCGCAGTTTCACACAAGGACGCTTCAGCTTCATCTTTTGGCGTCTTGGGACCGGCGACCGCGGTCGTTGGATCGGTCCTTCCGAATGTCCCCTCGGGTTCGGCAGTCTCTTCTGTGGTGGATGGTCTCGGACAATCTTCTGAAGGGCAGGTCATTTTTGACCCCGCTTTGGGAAACTGTCACCACGGACGCCAGTTTGTCAGGAGGTGGAGGTTTATGGAAGGATCTTCGGTTCCGGGGGGCGGTGGGGCCCTCAGGAAGCCCACTTGCCCATCAATGTTCTGGAGTTGAGAGCCATCAGGTTGGTTCTGTCTCACTTGACTCAGCATTTACAGGGCCTGCCGGTTCAGGTTCGGTCGGACAATCGGACGGCGGTTGCTTACATCAATCACCAAGGAGGGACTGGCAGTCTGGGTGCCCACAGAGAGGTGTCTCTGATTCTAGTTTGGGCAGAGACTCATGTCCCTTGCATCTCGGCAGTATACATTCCAGGAGTGGAAAACACAGAGGCGGACTTTCTGAGCCGGTGTTCGTCTCGCCGGGGGGAATGGTCTCTCCATCCCCAGGTGTTTTGGTCGCTTTGTCTCCGGTGAGGGACGCCGGAGGTGGATCTGTTTGCCTCTCGTCACAATCACAAGCTTCCGACATTCGTGTCGCTGTCTCAGGATCCTCTGGCTCTGGCGGCGGATGCCATGGCCCTGAGCTGGAGGGACCTGGGGTTTCTTTATCTGTTCCCTCCGATTCCCATGCTAGGCAGGGTTCTGCGAAAGTTGGTTCTGGAGGGAGTTCCCGCCATTCTCGTGGCTCCAAGGTGGCCAAGGCGGGTGTGGTTCGCAGACATCGTTCGTCTGGCCGTAGATCAGTTCGATCTGCCTCTTCGGCCAGATCTTCTCACTCAGGGTCAACTATGTTACCCCAGTTTACAAACGCTGGCTTTGACGGCTTGGCTGCTGAAACCTCCATCTTAAAGGAGGAGGGTCTTTCGGATGCGGTCATTCGGACTCTTATTAGTGCCAGGAAGAGATCTTCTTCTTTCATCTATTACAGGTATTGGAGATCTTATATTGATTGGTGTGAGGCTAGGTCTTTGCCTTGCCGGGTCTTTTCTGTGTCTAGGATTTTGGAGTTTCTTCAGTCGGGGCTGGACTCCGGTCTTCAGCTGAGTACCTTGAAGGGGCAGGTTTCTGCTTTGTCTATTTTTTTCCAGAAATCTTTTGCTAGTCATTCCTTGGTCAAGACTTTTTTCCAGGGGGTTTCGCATGTGCGGCCTCCTAGGAAGCCTTTGCTCCCAGTGTGGGATTTGAATTTGGTTCTTTCTGCTCTTAAGGCTCCTCCTTTTGAGCCTTTGCGGGATGTTGCTTTGTCCATTCTTACTCAGAAGGTTGCCTTTCTGGTGGCCATCACTTCGGTTCGGCGTGTTTCAGAGTTGGCAGCTTTGTCTATTCAGGCTCCTTATTTTGAGGATCATCAGGACAAAGTGGTTTTTCGATACAAGTCAGATTTTCTCCCTAAAGTGGTCTCTGCTTTTCATCTTAACCAGGACATTGTTCTTCCTTCCTTGTGTCCTAAGCCTAAGAATGTCAAGGAGAGTGCTTTGCACTGCTTGGATGTGGTACGTTGTGTCAGGTACTATCTACGTGCTACGTCTTCTTTTCGTAAGACTGATGCCTTTTTCGTTGTGCCATGTGGGCCTAGGAAGGGTTTGGCTCCGGCCAAATCTTCCATTAGTAAATGGATTCGTCAGGCCATTGTTGGTGCTTATTCGGCTAAAGGGAAGGATCCTCCTTTCCGCGTTACTGCTCACTCTACTCGTGCGGTTGGTGCGTCCTGGGCTTTTCAGCACCAGGCTTCGGTTGAACAAGTGTGTAAGGCTGCAACTTGGTCTTCTGTTCATACTTTTTCTAAGTTCTATAAGGTTGATGTGCGGGCCTCAGCGGATGCTGTTTTTGGCCGCAAGGTTTTGCAGGCTGCAGTGGTTTGAGTTTTTTCTGCGTTATTGCCTGTTCGGATACCCACCCTTTTCTGGACACTGCTGTTGGATGTCCCTAGTGTAATTATTAATGTTTGAAGTGGGGTGTGTGACATACTTAGAATAATACCATTTTGTGAATACTCACCTGTAAAATGGGTATTATAAGTATGTCACACACCCCACTTCACCCGCCCTTTTCGGTATCCTGGCTCTTTATTTGGTGAAGTTTAGTTCTTTACGTTGAGGGTTACATTGTTTGGTTCTGGTACCTTGTCTTACTGCTGTTCTAATACTGGGAGGTTCTTGGGAGGTACCAGGTATGTATAGACCGGGAGGGGCCTGTTGAAGTTTTTGGAGATTCTCTGCAATGCTGCCACCTAGCGGTGCGTTAACCCTAGTGTAATTATTAATGTTTGAAGTGGGGTGTGTGACATACTTATAATACCCATTTTACAGGTGAGTATTCACAAAATGGTATTTTTTTTCTTTTCCATTTACTTCTGGCCATCAGAGGAATTTAGTAACTATTGGGTTAACTTGGCCATTGGGCATGGACTGCAAGAACATAGGCGTGGCTCCTCCCGGCCTATATACTTCTCACAAACCAAAGTTTCAATCTTGAAGCTGGAACTGGACTGCAAGGTGTGCTGTGAGCTCCTCTCTCTGTTTATTTTCTGTTGCATCTTATGAAGCAAATAATATGGTATATGTATATTTATGATGTGACTATACTGGACCAGGAAAAGTACAGCAGGACCAGTGTTCCCCAAAAAGTCCCGGGGCATTTTTTAACCCCTGTCGCCCTTTAGGTTATGGGCTTGTCTGCGTGCTTGTGTGGGTATTATTAATTTTATTATTATTAGGTAATTCCGGGGTGGTGTTTACCTTTAAGGGTGTGGCTGTGGGCATGATTTAATTGCAAAAATGTTCTGCACCGCGCTACGCGTGTCCCTTTTTCCGGTTTTCAAAAGTTTGGAGGCATGATGTTACACTGGTGTGATTGTGACAGCTAGTCACATTGACAGCCACACAGCACTCATGGGCTATTCATATGACAAATAGGTGCAGCACGCTGAGGGTGAAGGCACTGAAAGGGAAGCAGGTAGAAGGGATAGCTCACGCTGTAAGACCGAGCAGTAGACCAACGGGACGAAGCTATAAACCACCAGTCAAGTGATATGTTTGGTGGTTTATAGCAAGGGAAATCAGGAGGCGTGCCACAACTCAGTGCCTCATTTCTCCTTCCAGGTGCCGCTGTGCACTGACAGGAAGGGAGAGGGCAGCCATGAGAAGGTAAGGCGATAGATAAATAAAAGTTTCTACACTTTGCCAGGAAAGTCCCTTTAAAATGAGTCCCCCACTCACAGGCTATTTATTTGATGTATGCTTGCTTGGTAATAACTAGAGATGAGCGAGTAGTGAAATATTCGAAATTTCGAATTTCGATTCGAATAGACCGCGTTACTCGACTACTCGACCGAATATGGAATCCCATTATAGTCTATGGGAAAAAAATGCTCGACACTTGGAAATCTCAATTCGACCACTTGGAGGTCACCAAGTCCACCCTGAAACATCAGAAAATGATGCCAACACTGCTGGAATGCAACTGGGACAGCAGGGGAAGCATGTCTGGGTGCATATAACGCGCCCAAGTCGCACTATTACGCCACTATCACAGCCTCTCAACAATACACTCCAAACACAATATTACTTCTACGTAAAGTGAGACAAGACAAGGAAACCTTCTTTCCTCTACATTGCCATGGACCCCAAGCCAAACTGTACAAAAAAGAAGAACAAAATTCTGCACCCCTTAAAATCACGTTGCCTAATGACAACCACAGATGGCATAGGCAAGGGGGAAAATAAATATACCCCACCCCTAATTGTCATTGTGTGTGTGTGTGTGTGTGTGTGTGTGAGATGTGGTCAGACATGTCCTCTTGTGTCATTGTGTCACCCCAGCAGTAAGGGAAGCTTAAAGGAGGAGGTTTTTTACAGTGTGTCACCCCAGCAGTAAGGGAAGCTTACAGGAGGAGGTTTGTTACAGTGTGTCACCCCAGCAGTAAGGGAAGCTTACAGGAGGAGGTTTGTTACAGTGTGTCACCCCAGCAGTCAGGGAAGCTTACAGGAGGAGGTTTGTTACAGTGTGTCACCCCAGCAGTAAGGGAAGCTTAGAGCTGAGACCTCTTAAAAATTGTGTGGAGGCCCAAGATCTGAGACCTCTTAAAAATTGTGTGGAGGCCCAAGAGCTGAGACCTCTCAAACATTGTGTGGAGTCCCACGAGCTGAGACCTCTTAAACATTGTGTGGAGGCCCAAGAGCTGAGACCTTTTAAAAATTGTGTGGAGTCCCAAGAGCTGAGACCTTTTAAAAATTGTGTGGAGGCCCAAGAGCTGAGACCTCTCAAACATTGTGTGGAGGCCCAAGAGCTGAGACCTTTTAAAAATTGTGTGGAGGCCCAAGAGCTGAGACCTTTTAAAAATTGTGTGGAGGCCCAAGAGCTGAGACCTTTTAAAAATTGTGTGGAGGCCCAAGAGCTGAGACCTTTTAAAAATTGTGTGGAGGCCCAAGAGCTGAGACCTCTCAAACATTGTGTGGAGGCCCAAGAGCGGAGACCTTTTAAAAATTGTGTGGAGGCCCAAGAGCTGAGACCTTTTAAAAATTGTGTGGAGGCCCTAGAGCTGAGACCTCTCAAACATTGTGTGGAGGTCCAAGAGCTGAGACCTTTTAAAAATTGTGTGGAGGCCCAAGAGCTGAGACCTCTCAAACATTGTGTGGAGGCCCAAGAGCTGAGACCTTTTAAAAATTGTGTGGAGGCCCAAGAGCTGAGACCTTTTAAAAATTGTGTGGAGGCCCAAGAGCTGAGACCTCTCAAACATTGTGTGGAGGCCCAAGAGCTGAGACCTTTTAAAAATTGTGTGGAGGCCCAAGAGCTGAGACCTCTCAAACATTGTGTGGAGGCCCAAGAGCTGAGACCTTTTAAAAATTGTGTGGAGGCCCAAGAGCTGAGACCTTTTAAAAATTGTGTGGAGGCCCAAGAGCTGAGACCTCTCAAACATTGTGTGGAGGCCCAAGAGCTGAGACCTTTTAAAAATTGTGTGGAGGCCCTAGAGCTGAGACCTCTCAAACATTGTGTGGAGGCCCAAGAGCTGAGACCTTTTAAAAATTGTGTGGAGGCCCAAGAGCTGAGACCTCTCAAACATTGTGTGGAGGCCCAAGAGCTGAGACCTTTTAAAAATTGTGTGGAGGCCCAAGAGCTGAGACCTTTTAAAAATTGTGTGGAGTCCCAAGAGCTGAGACCTTTTAAAAATTGTGTGGAGGCCCAAGAGCTGAGACCTCTCAAACATTGTGTGGAGGCCCAAGAGCTGAGACCTTTTAAAAATTGTGTGGAGGCCCAAGAGCTGAGACCTTTTAAAAATTGTGTGGAGGCCCAAGAGCTGAGACCTTTTAAAAATTGTGTGGAGGCCCAAGAGCTGAGACCTTTTAAAAATTGTGTGGAGGCCCAAGAGCTGAGACCTCTCAAACATTGTGTGGAGGCCCAAGAGCTGAGACCTTTTAAAAATTGTGTGGAGGCCCTAGAGCTGAGACCTCTCAAACATTGTGTGGAGGCCCAAGAGCTGAGACCTCTCAAACATTGTGTGGAGGCCCAAGAGCTGAGACCTCTCAAACATTGTGTGGAGGCCCAAGAGCTGAGCACTTATTAGTGCTGCAGCTACGGCTGCTTTAGTGAGGGGTAGCTGCTGCTGCTGGAATAGGGACAGAAAGACTTCAGTGGTGTATTACCACCTATATACAAAACTATATACACTCTGCTCAAAACGGCTGCTTTAGTGAGGGGTAGCTGCTGATGCTGGAATAGGGACAGAAAGACTTCAGTGGTGTATTAGCACCTATATACAAAACTATATTTTGCACTACTGTTTTGTGTCCTCTGTGCCAACAAAACACTGTTTTATACACGGTGCGTATAGGCACCATTTCACCTTCTGGCAGTATACGGCTGTATAGCCAGGTGTTTTTCTTAAAAATATTTTTTATATTTGGCACTACTGTTTTGTGTCCTCTTTACCAACAAAACCTTGTTATATACCCGGTGCGTATATAGGCACCATTTCACCTTCTGGCAGTATACGGCTGTATAGCCAGGTGTTCTTAAAAATATATTTATATTTGGCACTACTGTTTTGTGTCCTCTGTGCCAACAAAACACTGTTTTATACACGGTGCGTATAGGCACCATTTCACCTTCTGGCAGTATACGGCTGTATAGCCAGGTGTTCTTCTTAAAAATATTTTTATATTTGGCATAACGCGTGGCCAAAAAAGTAAAACGTCTGAAATGCGGAGGGCTAGCGCAAAGGGACGTGGACGAGGACGGGGGCGCGGAAATGCTGGTGGGGGCACAAACCGCGTTGAAGCCAGTGGGGATACAATGCGTGCTGGTGAGGGGCAGCCAGCATTACGCTCATCCAGCTTCCCTGCCTTTATGGGACAGTTATGCGGGGGGCGGGGTACACCTCTGTTAAGGCCTGAGCAGCGTGAACAGGTGGTGCAATGGATGGCCGATAACGCTTCCAGTCACTTGTCCACCACCCAGTCATCCACACAGTCTCACTCTGACCCTCCTTCCTCCCAACCTGGCCAACAGAGTCAGCCCAACCTTGACCCCTCCCAGGACCTCTTTTCGGGTCCTTTTCCAGATGTGCTGCAAGAATCCCAGGAGCTAGCAGAGGAATTTGTTTGTAGTGATGCCCAAACACTTGAGTATCCGCCATCTGCTAGTGATGTGGACCCGGAACCAGCATCTGCTATCATGAGCGATGATGATGAGACGCAGTTGCCATCAAGGGAGGCTGTTGGAATGTCCAGTGGGCAGGAGGAGGAGCAGAGAGAGGAAGTGGAAGAGGAGGTGGTGGACGACGAAATGACCGACCCCACTTGGACAGGGGTGATGTCCAGCGGGGAAAGCAGTGGAGATGCGGTCTGCGCATCACCGAATAAGGCAGCAAGAGGCAGAGGACAGTCCAGAGGCAGAGGACAGTCCAGACAGAGAAGGCAGGCCACAGCCAGCAGGGCCGAAGCTCTTCCCGGCAGCAGGCAGTCGCGCGAAGCTCCCCCATCGAGGCCTCGTACTTCTGTGGTGTGGAGATTTTTTAACGTTTGCGCGGATGACAAACTGAACGCGGTTTGCGCAATCTGCCACTCAAAACTGAGTAGGGGCTCTGAGAAGAGCAATCTGACCACCTCAGGCATGCGCCGTCACTTGGAATTCAAGCACTGGGCTGAGTGGGAGAGAGCAAACGCAATACAACCTGCGCCCCGTCTTGCTGCCACTGCCTCTTCCCCTTTGTTGTGTGCTGCCACTGCGGTCCAGACCTCCAGCCAGGACACCTCCACATCTGCCTCTGCCTCGGCTACTTTGGGGCCTTCTCCTTCAGCCCCACCTTCCCCCGCATCTTCGTCTGCACCTTCCATCTCCTCGTCCCATCAACTGTCCATCTCGCAGGCGTTCAACTGCAGGCGGAAGTACGCCTCCAGTCACCCCCAAGCCCAAGCCTTAACCTGCCTCATCTCCAAACTGCTGGCCCTGGAGATGTTGCCGTTTAGGCTTGTGGAGACGCAGGCCTTCCGCGACCTGATGGCGGCTGCCGCACCTCGCTATTCCGTCCCTAGCCGCCACTATTTTTCCCGGTGTGGCGTCCCCGCCCTGCACCAGCACGTGTCGCGTAACATCAGGCGGACCCTGAGGTACGCAGTCAGCGCAAAGGTCCACTTGACCACCGACTCGTGGACAAGCGCTTGCGGCCAAGGACGCTACATCTCTTTGATGGCACACTGGGTAAATGTTGTGGAAGCGGGGACGGGGTCGCAAACAGGGACGGCCTACATACCACCCCCGCCCAAGATTGCCAGCACAGGTTCTGAGGATTACTGGAATACCAGAGGGAACTTGTGCAGAACATGATGCAGATTTTACTACCCACCATCGCTGGCGGCAGAGAGGAGAGTGTCTCCCAGAGTCTGACAACATCGATCAGGCCCACAGCCACCAGGGGAACACTCTCCAAGGTGTGGGACACGTTCATGTCACCCCCTCGTGCAACTTCCATCACTGCGGGGCCCGCTATCAGCAGGAGGGACAAGTATCGGCGGATGTTGCGGGACTACCTGGCAGACCACACCCCTGTCCTCCCCGATCCCTCGGCGACCTACACTTACTGGGTCTCCAAGTTGGACACGTGGCTGGAACTGTCCCTGTACGCCTTGGAGGTGCTTGCCTGCCCTGCCGCCAGCGTGCTATCAGAAAGGGTGTGTTCAGCGCAGCCGGGGGCATTATAACCGATAAGCGCAGCCGCCTGTCAACCGACAGTGCCGACAGGCTGACGCTAATCAAAATGAACAGCAAGTGGATTGACCCGGACTTTGCTTGTACAACAGTGGAAAGCAGCCAAGAGTGAAGTGCCATCTGTATGAAGTGCCATTTCCTCCTCCTCCTCCTCCTCCTCCTCCTTAACCGCCGTAGAATTGCTGTATTAATGAAAAAAATTATGGCTCACCTCTTAGGCTTAATACAATCAATTTTTAAGAGGTCTCAACTCTTGGGCCTCCACACAATTTTTAAAAGGTCTCAGCTCTTGGGCCTCCACACAATTTTTAAAAGGTCTCAGCTCTTGGGCCTCCACACAATTTTTAAGAGGTCTCAGCTCGTGGGCCTCCACACAATTTTTAAAAGGTCTCAGCTCTTGGGCCTCCACACAATTTTTCAAAGGTCTCAGCTCTTGGGCCTCCACACAATTTTTCAAAGGTCTCAGCTCTTGGGCCTCCACACAATGTTTGAGAGGTCTCAGCTCTTGGGCCTCCACACAATTTTTAAAAGGTCTCAGCTCTTGGGCCTCCACACAATTTTTAAAAGGTCTCAGCTCTTGGGCCTCCACACAATTTTTAAAACATAGCAGCCCTAATAAGGGCTCTCAATGACTCTCTTGTCTTCTGGTAGCTGGTATATATGGTGGTAAAAGGTATATTCTGAGCTTCTGGGGCCCTGCCTGACTAAATAGAAAATGAGCTATATACTGTTCAGCGTAGCAGCCCTAATAAGGGCTCTTAAGGACTGTCTTGTCTTCTGGTAGCTGGTATATATGGTGGTAAAAGGTATATTCTGAGCTTCTGGGGCCCTGCCTGACTAAATAGAAAATGAGCTATATACTGTTCAACATAGCAGCACTAATAAGGGATTAAGGACTGTCTTGTCTTCTGGTAGCTGGTATATATGGTGGTAAAAGGTATATTCTGAGCTTCTGGGGCCCTGCCTGACTACATAGAAAATGAGCTATATACTGTTCAACATAGCAGCACTAATAAGGGATTAAGGACTGTCTTGTCTTCTGGTAGCTGGTATATATGGTGGTAAAAGGTATATTCTGAGCTTCTGGGGCCCTGCCTGCCTACATATGAGCTATATACTGTTCAGCATAGTAGCCCTAATAAGGGCTCTCAATGACTCTCTTGTCTTCTGGTAGCTGGTATATATGGTGGTAAAAGGTATATTCTGAGCTTCTGGGGCCCTGCCTGACTAAATAGAAAATGAGCTATATACTGTTCAGCGTAGCAGCCCTAATAAGGGATTAAGGACTGTCTTGTCTTCTGGTAGCTGGTATATATGGTGGTAAAAGGTATATTCTGAGCTTCTGGGGCCCTGCCTGACTAAATAGAAAATGAGCTATATACTGTTCAACATAGCAGCACTAATAAGGGATTAAGGACTGTCTTGTCTTCTGGTAGCTGGTATATATGGTGGTAAAAGGTATATTCTGAGCTTCTGGGGCCCTGCCTGACTACATAGAAAATGAGCTATATACTGTTCAACATAGCAGCACTAATAAGGGATTAAGGACTGTCTTGTCTTCTGGTAGCTGGTATATATGGTGGTAAAAGGTATATTCTGAGCTTCTGGGGCCCTGCCTGCCTACATATGAGCTATATACTGTTCAGCATAGTAGCCCTAATAAGGGCTCTCAATGACTCTCTTGTCTTCTGGTAGCTGGTATATATGGTGGTAAAAGGTATATTCTGAGCTTCTGGGGCCCTGCCTGACTAAATAGAAAATGAGCTATATACTGTTCAGCGTAGCAGCCCTAATAAGGGCTATTAAGGACTGTCTTGTCTTCTGGTAGCTGGTATATATGGTGGTAAAAGGTATATTCTGAGCTTCTGGGGCCCTGCCTGACTACATAGAAAATGAGCTATATACTGTTCAACATAGCAGCACTAATAAGGGATTAAGGACTGTCTTGTCTTCTGGTAGCTGGTATATATGGTGGTAAAAGGTATATTCTGAGCTTCTGGGGCCCTGCCTGACTAAATAGAAAATGAGCTATATACTGTTCAACATAGCAGCACTAATAAGGGATTAAGGACTGTCTTGTCTTCTGGTAGCTGGTATATATGGTGGTAAAAGGTATATTCTGAGCTTCTGGGGGCCTGCCTGACTACATAGAAAATGAGCTATATACTGTTCAACATAGCAGCACTAATAAGGGATTAAGGACTGTCTTGTCTTCTGGTAGCTGGTATATATGGTGGTAAAAGGTATATTCTGAGCTTCTGGGGCCCTGCCTGACTAAATAGAAAATGAGCTATATACTGTTCAACATAGCAGCACTAATAAGGGATTAAGGACTGTCTTGTCTTCTGGTAGCTGGTATATATGGTGGTAAAAGGTATATTCTGAGCTTCTGGGGCCCTGCCTGACTAAATAGAAAATGAGCTATATACTGTTCAGCGTAGCAGCCCTAATAAGGGCTATTAAGGACTGTCTTGTCTTCTGGTAGCTGGTATATATGGTGGTAAAAGGTATATTCTGAGCTTCTGGGGCCCTGCCTGACTAAATAGAAAATGAGCTATATACTGTTCAGCGTAGCAGCCCTAATAAGGGCTATTAAGGACTGTCTTGTCTTCTGGTAGCTGGTATATATGGTGGTAAAAGGTATATTCTGAGCTTCTGGGGCCCTGCCTGACTACATAGAAAATGAGCTATATACTGTTCAACATAGCAGCACTAATAAGGGATTAAGGACTGTCTTGTCTTCTGGTAGCTGGTATATATGGTGGTAAAAGGTATATTCTGAGCTTCTGGGGCCCTGCCTGACTAAATAGAAAATGAGCTATATACTGTTCAGCGTAGCAGCCCTAATAAGGGCTATTAAGGACTGTCTTGTCTTCTGGTAGCTGGTATATATGGTGGTAAAAGGTATATTCTGAGCTTCTGGGGCCCTGCCTGACTAAATAGAAAATGAGCTATATACTGTTCAACATAGCAGCACTAATAAGGGATTAAGGACTGTCTTGTCTTCTGGTAGCTGGTATATATGGTGGTAAAAGGTATATTCTGAGCTTCTGGGGCCCTGCCTGACTAAATAGAAAATGAGCTATATACTGTTCAGCGTAGCAGCCCTAATAAGGGCTATTAAGGACTGTCTTGTCTTCTGGTAGCTGGTATATATGGTGGTAAAAGGTATATTCTGAGCTTCTGGGGCCCTGCCTGACTAAATAGAAAATGAGCTATATACTGTTCAGCGTAGCAGCCCTAATAAGGGCTATTAAGGACTGTCTTGTCTTCTGGTAGCTGGTATATATGGTGGTAAAAGGTATATTCTGAGCTTCTGGGGCCCTGCCTGACTAAATAGAAAATGAGCTATATACTGTTCAGCGTAGCAGCCCTAATAAGGGCTATTAAGGACTGTCTTGTCTTCTGGTAGCTGGTATATATGGTGGTAAAAGGTATATTCTGAGCTTCTGGGGCCCTGCCTGACTAAATAGAAAATGAGCTATATACTGTTCAGCGTAGCAGCCCTAATAAGGGCTATTAAGGACTGTCTTGTCTTCTGGTAGCTGGTATATATGGTGGTAAAAGGTATATTCTGAGCTTCTGGGGCCCTGCCTGACTAAATAGAAAATGAGCTATATACTGTTCAACGTAGCAGCACTAATAAGGGATTAAGGACTGTCTTGTCTTCTGGTAGCTGGTATATATGGTGGTAAAAGGTATATTCTGAGCTTCTGGGGCCCTGCCTGACTAAATAGAAAATGAGCTATATACTGTTCAACATAGCAGCACTAATAAGGGATTAAGGACTGTCTTGTCTTCTGGTAGCTGGTATATATGGTGGTAAAAGGTATATTCTGAGCTTCTGGGGCCCTGCCTGACTAAATAGAAAATGAGCTATATACTGTTCAACATAGCAGCACTAATAAGGGATTAAGGACTGTCTTGTCTTCTGGTAGCTGGTATATATGGTGGTAAAAGGTATATTCTGAGCTTCTGGGGCCCTGCCTGACTAAATAGAAAATGAGCTATATACTGTTCAGCGTAGCAGCCCTAATAAGGGCTATTAAGGACTGTCTTGTCTTCTGGTAGCTGGTATATATGGTGGTAAAATGTATGTTCTGAGCTTCTGGGGCCCTGCCTGACTAAATAGAAAATGAGCTATGTACTGTTCAGCGTAGCAGCCCTAATAAGGGCTCTTAAGGACTGTCTTGTCTTCTGGTAGCTGGTATATATGGTGGTAAAAGGTATATTCTGAGCTTCTGGGGCCCTGCCTGACTAAATAGAAAATGAGCTATATACTGTTCAACATAGCAGCACTAATAAGGGATTAAGGACTGTCTTGTCTTCTGGTAGCTGGTATATATGGTGGTAAAAGGTATATTCTGAGCTTCTGGGGCCCTGCCTGACTACATAGAAAATGAGCTATATACTGTTCAACATAGCAGCACTAATAAGGGATTAAGGACTGTCTTGTCTTCTGGTAGCTGGTATATATGGTGGTAAAAGGTATATTCTGAGCTTCTGGGGCCCTGCCTGACTAAATAGAAAATGAGCTATATACTGTTCAACATAGCAGCACTAATAAGGGATTAAGGACTGTCTTGTCTTCTGGTAGCTGGTATATATGGTGGTAAAAGGTATATTCTGAGCTTCTGGGGCCCTGCCTGACTAAATAGAAAATGAGCTATATACTGTTCAGCGTAGCAGCCCTAATAAGGGCTATTAAGGACTGTCTTGTCTTCTGGTAGCTGGTATATATGGTGGTAAAAGGTATATTCTGAGCTTCTGGGGCCCTGCCTGACTACATAGAAAATGAGCTATATACTGTTCAGCGTAGCAGCCCTAATAAGGGCTATTAAGGACTGTCTTGTCTTCTGGTAGCTGGTATATATGGTGGTAAAAGGTATATTCTGAGCTTCTGGGGCCCTGCCTGACTAAATAGAAAATGAGCTATATACTGTTCAACATAGCAGCACTAATAAGGGATTAAGGACTGTCTTGTCTTCTGGTAGCTGGTATATATGGTGGTAAAAGGTATATTCTGAGCTTCTTGGGCCCTGCCTGACTAAATAGAAAATGAGCTATATACTGTTCAGCGTAGCAGCCCTAATAAGGGCTATTAAGGACTGTCTTGTCTTCTGGTAGCTGGTATATATGGTGGTAAAAGGTATATTCTGAGCTTCTGGGGCCCTGCCTGACTACATAGAAAATGAGCTATATACTGTTCAACATAGCAGCACTAATAAGGGATTAAGGACTGTCTTGTCTTCTGGTAGCTGGTATATATGGTGGTAAAAGGTATATTCTGAGCTTCTGGGGCCCTGCCTGACTAAATAGAAAATGAGCTATATACTGTTCAACATAGCAGCACTAATAAGGGATTAAGGACTGTCTTGTCTTCTGGTAGCTGGTATATATGGTGGTAAAAGGTATATTCTGAGCTTCTGGGGCCCTGCCTGACTACATAGAAAATGAGCTATATACTGTTCAACATAGCAGCACTAATAAGGGATTAAGGACTGTCTTGTCTTCTGGTAGCTGGTATATATGGTGGTAAAAGGTATATTCTGAGCTTCTGGGGCCTTGCCTGACTAAATAGAAAATGAGCTATATACTGTTCAACATAGCAGCACTAATAAGGGATTAAGGACTGTCTTGTCTTCTGGTAGCTGGTATATATGGTGGTAAAAGGTATATTCTGAGCTTCTGGGGCCCTGCCTGACTAAATAGAAAATGAGCTATATACTGTTCAGCGTAGCAGCCCTAATAAGGGCTCTTAAGGACTGTCTTGTCTTCTGGTAGCTGGTATATATGGTGGTAAAAGGTATATTCTGAGCTTCTGGGGCCCTGCCTGACTAAATAGAAAATGAGCTATATACTGTTCAGCGTAGCAGCCCTAATAAGGGCTATTAAGGACTGTCTTGTCTTCTGGTAGCTGGTATATATGGTGGTAAAAGGTATATTCTGAGCTTCTGGGGCCCTGCCTGACTACATAGAAAATGAGCTATATACTGTTCAACATAGCAGCACTAATAAGGGATTAAGGACTGTCTTGTCTTCTGGTAGCTGGTATATATGGTGGTAAAAGGTATATTCTGAGCTTCTGGGGCCCTGCCTGACTAAATAGAAAATGAGCTATATACTGTTCAGCGTAGCAGCCCTAATAAGGGCTCTTAAGGACTGTCTTGTCTTCTGGTAGCTGGTATATATGGTGGTAAAAGGTATATTCTGAGCTTCTGGGGCCCTGCCTGACTAAATAGAAAATGAGCTATATACTGTTCAACATAGCAGCACTAATAAGGGATTAAGGACTGTCTTGTCTTCTGGTAGCTGGTATATATGGTGGTAAAAGGTATATTCTGAGCTTCTGGGGCCCTGCCTGACTAAATAGAAAATGAGCTATATACTGTTCAACATAGCAGCCCTAATAAGGGCTATTAAGGACTGTCTTGTCTTCTGGTAGCTGGTATATATGGTGGTAAAAGGTATATTCTGAGCTTCTGGGGCCCTGCCTGACTAAATAGAAAATGAGCTATATACTGTTCAGCGTAGCAGCCCTAATAAGGGCTATTAAGGACTGTCTTGTCTTCTGGTAGCTGGTATATATGGTGGTAAAAGGTATATTCTGAGCTTCTGGGGCCCTGCCTGACTAAATAGAAAATGAGCTATATACTGTTCAACATAGCAGCACTAATAAGGGATTAAGGACTGTCTTGTCTTCTGGTAGCTGGTATATATGGTGGTAAAAGGTATATTCTGAGCTTCTGGGGCCCTGCCTGACTAAATAGAAAATGAGCTATATACTGTTCAACATAGCAGCACTAATAAGGGATTAAGGACTGTCTTGTCTTCTGGTAGCTGGTATATATGGTGGTAAAAGGTATATTCTGAGCTTCTGGGGCCCTGCCTGACTAAATAGAAAATGAGCAATATACTGTTCAACATAGCAGCACTAATAAGGGATTAAGGACTGTCTTGTCTTCTGGTAGCTGGTATATATGGTGGTAAAAGGTATATTCTGAGCTTCTGGGGCCCTGCCTGACTAAATAGAAAATGAGCTATATACTGTTCAGCGTAGCAGCCCTAATAAGGGCTCTTAAGGACTGTCTTGTCTTCTGGTAGCTGGTATATATGGTGGTAAAAGGTATATTCTGAGCTTCTGGGGCCCTGCCTGACTAAATAGAAAATGAGCTATATACTGTTCAACATAGCAGCACTAATAAGGGATTAAGGACTGTCTTGTCTTCTGGTAGCTGGTATATATGGTGGTAAAAGGTATATTCTGAGCTTCTGGGGCCCTGCCTGACTACATAGAAAATGAGCTATATACTGTTCAACATAGCAGCACTAATAAGGGATTAAGGACTGTCTTGTCTTCTGGTAGCTGGTATATATGGTGGTAAAAGGTATATTCTGAGCTTCTGGGGCCCTGCCTGACTAAATAGAAAATGAGCTATATACTGTTCAACATAGCAGCACTAATAAGGGATTAAGGACTGTCTTGTCTTCTGGTAGCTGGTATATATGGTGGTAAAAGGTATATTCTGAGCTTCTGGGGCCCTGCCTGACTAAATAGAAAATGAGCTATATACTGTTCAGCGTAGCAGCCCTAATAAGGGCTATTAAGGACTGTCTTGTCTTCTGGTAGCTGGTATATATGGTGGTAAAAGGTATATTCTGAGCTTCTGGGGCCCTGCCTGACTAAATAGAAAATGAGCTATATACTGTTCAGCGTAGCAGCCCTAATAAGGGCTATTAAGGACTGTCTTGTCTTCTGGTAGCTGGTATATATGGTGGTAAAAGGTATATTCTGAGCTTCTGGGGCCCTGCCTGACTAAATAGAAAATGAGCTATATACTGTTCAACATAGCAGCACTAATAAGGGATTAAGGACTGTCTTGTCTTCTGGTAGCTGGTATATATGGTGGTAAAAGGTATATTCTGAGCTTCTGGGGCCCTGCCTGACTAAATAGAAAATGAGCTATATACTGTTCAGCGTAGCAGCCCTAATAAGGGCTATTAAGGACTGTCTTGTCTTCTGGTAGCTGGTATATATGGTGGTAAAAGGTATATTCTGAGCTTCTGGGGCCCTACCTGACTAAATAGAAAATGAGCTATATACTGTTCAGCGTAGCAGCCCTAATAAGGGCTATTAAGGACTGTCTTGTCTTCTGGTAGCTGGTATATATGGTGGTAAAAGGTATATTCTGAGCTTCTGGGGCCCTGCCTGACTACATAGAAAATGAGCTATATACTGTTCAACATAGCAGCACTAATAAGGGATTAAGGACTGTCTTGTCTTCTGGTAGCTGGTATATATGGTGGTAAAAGGTATATTCTGAGCTTCTGGGGCCCTGCCTGACTAAATAGAAAATGAGCTATATACTGTTCAACATAGCAGCACTAATAAGGGATTAAGGACTGTCTTGTCTTCTGGTAGCTGGTATATATGGTGGTAAAAGGTATATTCTGAGCTTCTGGGGCCCTGCCTGACTACATAGAAAATGAGCTATATACTGTTCAACATAGCAGCACTAATAAGGGATTAAGGACTGTCTTGTCTTCTGGTAGCTGGTATATATGGTGGTAAAAGGTATATTCTGAGCTTCTGGGGCCTTGCCTGACTAAATAGAAAATGAGCTATATACTGTTCAACATAGCAGCACTAATAAGGGATTAAGGACTGTCTTGTCTTCTGGTAGCTGGTATATATGGTGGTAAAAGGTATATTCTGAGCTTCTGGGGCCCTGCCTGACTAAATAGAAAATGAGCTATATACTGTTCAGCGTAGCAGCCCTAATAAGGGCTCTTAAGGACTGTCTTGTCTTCTGGTAGCTGGTATATATGGTGGTAAAAGGTATATTCTGAGCTTCTGGGGCCCTGCCTGACTAAATAGAAAATGAGCTATATACTGTTCAGCGTAGCAGCCCTAATAAGGGCTATTAAGGACTGTCTTGTCTTCTGGTAGCTGGTATATATGGTGGTAAAAGGTATATTCTGAGCTTCTGGGGCCCTGCCTGACTACATAGAAAATGAGCTATATACTGTTCAACATAGCAGCACTAATAAGGGATTAAGGACTGTCTTGTCTTCTGGTAGCTGGTATATATGGTGGTAAAAGGTATATTCTGAGCTTCTGGGGCCCTGCCTGACTAAATAGAAAATGAGCTATATACTGTTCAGCGTAGCAGCCCTAATAAGGGCTCTTAAGGACTGTCTTGTCTTCTGGTAGCTGGTATATATGGTGGTAAAAGGTATATTCTGAGCTTCTGGGGCCCTGCCTGACTAAATAGAAAATGAGCTATATACTGTTCAACATAGCAGCACTAATAAGGGATTAAGGACTGTCTTGTCTTCTGGTAGCTGGTATATATGGTGGTAAAAGGTATATTCTGAGCTTCTGGGGCCCTGCCTGACTAAATAGAAAATGAGCTATATACTGTTCAACATAGCAGCCCTAATAAGGGCTATTAAGGACTGTCTTGTCTTCTGGTAGCTGGTATATATGGTGGTAAAAGGTATATTCTGAGCTTCTGGGGCCCTGCCTGACTAAATAGAAAATGAGCTATATACTGTTCAGCGTAGCAGCCCTAATAAGGGCTATTAAGGACTGTCTTGTCTTCTGGTAGCTGGTATATATGGTGGTAAAAGGTATATTCTGAGCTTCTGGGGCCCTGCCTGACTAAATAGAAAATGAGCTATATACTGTTCAACATAGCAGCACTAATAAGGGATTAAGGACTGTCTTGTCTTCTGGTAGCTGGTATATATGGTGGTAAAAGGTATATTCTGAGCTTCTGGGGCCCTGCCTGACTAAATAGAAAATGAGCTATATACTGTTCAACATAGCAGCACTAATAAGGGATTAAGGACTGTCTTGTCTTCTGGTAGCTGGTATATATGGTGGTAAAAGGTATATTCTGAGCTTCTGGGGCCCTGCCTGACTAAATAGAAAATGAGCAATATACTGTTCAACATAGCAGCACTAATAAGGGATTAAGGACTGTCTTGTCTTCTGGTAGCTGGTATATATGGTGGTAAAAGGTATATTCTGAGCTTCTGGGGCCCTGCCTGACTAAATAGAAAATGAGCTATATACTGTTCAGCGTAGCAGCCCTAATAAGGGCTCTTAAGGACTGTCTTGTCTTCTGGTAGCTGGTATATATGGTGGTAAAAGGTATATTCTGAGCTTCTGGGGCCCTGCCTGACTAAATAGAAAATGAGCTATATACTGTTCAACATAGCAGCACTAATAAGGGATTAAGGACTGTCTTGTCTTCTGGTAGCTGGTATATATGGTGGTAAAAGGTATATTCTGAGCTTCTGGGGCCCTGCCTGACTACATAGAAAATGAGCTATATACTGTTCAACATAGCAGCACTAATAAGGGATTAAGGACTGTCTTGTCTTCTGGTAGCTGGTATATATGGTGGTAAAAGGTATATTCTGAGCTTCTGGGGCCCTGCCTGACTAAATAGAAAATGAGCTATATACTGTTCAACATAGCAGCACTAATAAGGGATTAAGGACTGTCTTGTCTTCTGGTAGCTGGTATATATGGTGGTAAAAGGTATATTCTGAGCTTCTGGGGCCCTGCCTGACTAAATAGAAAATGAGCTATATACTGTTCAGCGTAGCAGCCCTAATAAGGGCTATTAAGGACTGTCTTGTCTTCTGGTAGCTGGTATATATGGTGGTAAAAGGTATATTCTGAGCTTCTGGGGCCCTGCCTGACTAAATAGAAAATGAGCTATATACTGTTCAGCGTAGCAGCCCTAATAAGGGCTATTAAGGACTGTCTTGTCTTCTGGTAGCTGGTATATATGGTGGTAAAAGGTATATTCTGAGCTTCTGGGGCCCTGCCTGACTAAATAGAAAATGAGCTATATACTGTTCAACATAGCAGCACTAATAAGGGATTAAGGACTGTCTTGTCTTCTGGTAGCTGGTATATATGGTGGTAAAAGGTATATTCTGAGCTTCTGGGGCCCTGCCTGACTAAATAGAAAATGAGCTATATACTGTTCAGCGTAGCAGCCCTAATAAGGGCTATTAAGGACTGTCTTGTCTTCTGGTAGCTGGTATATATGGTGGTAAAAGGTATATTCTGAGCTTCTGGGGCCCTACCTGACTAAATAGAAAATGAGCTATATACTGTTCAGCGTAGCAGCCCTAATAAGGGCTATTAAGGACTGTCTTGTCTTCTGGTAGCTGGTATATATGGTGGTAAAAGGTATATTCTGAGCTTCTGGGGCCCTGCCTGACTAAATAGAAAATGAGCTATATACTGTTCAGCGTAGCAGCCCTAATAAGGGCTATTAAGGACTGTCTTGTCTTCTGGTAGCTGGTATATATGGTGGTAAAAGGTATATTCTGAGCTTCTGGGGCCCTGCCTGACTAAATAGAAAATGAGCTATATACTGTTCAGCGTAGCAGCCCTAATAAGGGCTATTAAGGACTGTCTTGTCTTCTGGTAGCTGGTATATATGGTGGTAAAAGGTATATTCTGAGCTTCTGGGGCCCTGCCTGACTAAATAGAAAATGAGCTATATACTGTTCAACGTAGCAGCACTAATAAGGGCTATTAAGGACTGTCTTGTCTTCTGGTAGCTGGTATATATGGTGGTAAAAGGTATATTCTGAGCTTCTGGGGCCCTGCCTGACTAAATAGAAAATGAGCTATATACTGTTCAGCGTAGCAGCCCTAATAAGGGCTATTAAGGACTGTCTTGTCTTCTGGTAGCTGGTATATATGGTGGTAAAAGGTATATTCTGAGCTTCTGGGGCCCTGCCTGACTAAATAGAAAATGAGCTATATACTGTTCAACATAGCAGCACTAATAAGGGATTAAGGACTGTCTTGTCTTCTGGTAGCTGGTATATATGGTGGTAAAAGGTATATTCTGAGCTTCTGGGGCCCTGCCTGACTACATAGAAAATGAGCTATATACTGTTCAACATAGCAGCACTAATAAGGGATTAAGGACTGTCTTGTCTTCTGGTAGCTGGTATATATGGTGGTAAAAGGTATATTCTGAGCTTCTGGGGCCCTGCCTGACTAAATAGAAAATGAGCTATATACTGTTCAACATAGCAGCACTAATAAGGGATTAAGGACTGTCTTGTCTTCTGGTAGCTGGTATATATGGTGGTAAAAGGTATATTCTGAGCTTCTGGGGCCCTGCCTGACTAAATAGAAAATGAGCTATATACTGTTCAGCGTAGCAGCCCTAATAAGGGCTATTAAGGACTGTCTTGTCTTCTGGTAGCTGGTATATATGGTGGTAAAAGGTATATTCTGAGCTTCTGGGGCCCTGCCTGACTAAATAGAAAATGAGCTATATACTGTTCAGCGTAGCAGCCCTAATAAGGGCTATTAAGGACTGTCTTGTCTTCTGGTAGCTGGTATATATGGTGGTAAAAGGTATATTCTGAGCTTCTGGGGCCCTGCCTGACTAAATAGAAAATGAGCTATATACTGTTCAGCGTAGCAGCCCTAATAAGGGCTATTAAGGACTGTCTTGTCTTCTGGTAGCTGGTATATATGGTGGTAAAAGGTATATTCTGAGCTTCTGGGGCCCTGCCTGACTAAATAGAAAATGAGCTATATACTGTTCAGCGTAGCAGCCCTAATAAGGGCTAT